>VOQJ01026520.1:3036-18572 GCA_015052665.1 Apistogramma diplotaenia | reverse complement strand
ACACACACACACACACACACACACACACACACACACACACACGCCATCCCCCATCACATCCATCCATTTATCTTTCCACTTGTTTGGAAAGACTGATCAAGTCTCCAAAGATGTCATGTAATTGTGACTCAGTCTATTGTAAATAATTCAAACTCCCCACAGAGATTTATATTAAATACTAATGTTGAATTAGGTTTACATCTACATTAGGACAAACCCAAAAATGAAACGCACACACACCACTGAATCAAGTAGAAGAGAAACACAACACACACACACACACACACGCACGCACGCACGCACGCACACACACACACACACAGTGCAACTAATTTAACAGACAACCAGCTGATAAAAAATCGAAGCCACAGTTGCCTTGAATTAACAGCATTTACAATTACCATAAATCCCAGTTCTTTTCATTTTTGTATTCATAGTATGTCATGTAATGTTACGTTCTCCACTTGTGTCACATTAAACGCAACTTGTCGGTCACCAAAATTTGTATCCTTGACACAGTTTTGCTCGAGTCACCACTGAATATGGAATGAAGAATTTGAAAGCACTACAGCTAGTAGCAAAAGTGCTTTTAACTGCTACATATAGATTGCTTTTGTTTAACAGCTGCGATAGTGTTGTTTTTAAAAAAAGGTAATAACCAGCCCTACAAGGTATCAAGCAGTTGGGTACACGTCTCCGTAGTTCAATGTCTAAAGGAGCTAAAGACGTAGGAAAAGATATGACTAGCTAGCATGCAGATATGCTACATGTGGCAGCTTAAAATGAAGTGAAAGTGCACAGTTAAAGTCATACTAAAATAAGTTGTGTTATATTTTTGCGGAAGATTTTTCTGATCAAAATCTGATTAAAAAAAGTTCTTGACCTCTGGACTATAACACAGGCAGCACCAAACCCACGAAGTCTGTTTTAAGGTAATATTATTTTCCATTTAACACAGTGGAATTAAACTAATTTCCACCTTGCATCATGTTTCATGTCCCTTGATGCCACTGAACTCACTTACCCTTTCCCTCCTGGCTCTGTCGGGATGAGCTGAAGGGCTGTTGCTAACCTTATTACTTCTCTGTCCTTGCTCCCATGAGATTGCTCATATAGTGGCTTACTGCACCGTGCAAGAATTAAATATTGAAAATTACATAAAGATGTCTGCTGATGTTGCTATTGTTGTCTCATTATTATAGAATCCAGAATATTTATAGGCATAACTACATCCAATATATTTAACCTGATCTCAGAACCCAGATATAATGTGCTTAAGTCCAATATTGCTTCCCAGGAGTTGTAATTTTAAATTTGGTCATTGAGCAGTTCTCTGGGTTTTCTGAAGGTATTTCGGTTTTTTCCTGACTGACTGCCTTTTTACTCATTTTCAGTCCAGTGTTTGTACCTGACTATTTTCAGAGGTATGTCCTTTTGTTTGTTTATAAGTCATTCAAGCATAAAAAAGTCACTAAACTCAAGGGATGAACCAGTTTTGTGTTTACATAATTATCGTCTTAGCAAAGAACCAATTTTAAATTTCCTTAATAAGAAAATATGGAAAAAAAAATCCAGCCAAGACCTGACACGGGACCTCAGAGATGCATCTTTAGTTTATCCATCAGTAGATTGATAAACTCAACTGCGTGTGTGTGTGTGTGTGCGTGTGCGTGTGTGTGTTGTGATGAGGCTTTGCATGAATCTATACAGTATCTAGTCATCATATGGAACAAATTATTGCCTAGTATATTCTATTTCTGACATGATGAAACTTGTAAATTATATAATTAACATGCCATCATGTTGCATGCGATTAATGTCATTATCATCATTACCCCCCTCATTATCATCAAAATCATCAAAGGCTAACGGAAAGAGTGCGTTCTGTATTTATGCCCATATAGACAGGTGCATACACGCGCAAACATACTCTGAGATGCATTCACTTGGCGTCCACGTCTCAGGGAGGAAATTATATATTCAATTTCCATACAAATGAGCTGAGAGTTACTTTCAGCTCCTCTTCCTATTTGAAGCTAATGAATGCAGATTGAAAAGATGTTGATTCCATCTAAACAAACGCCCCCAACACCTGCGCATCAACTGGCAAGTCTGTCCTCTCCAGAGCTGAAATAGAAAACATAATTTAAATATTCATACCTCTCAATGGGCTGAATGAATAAGCAAATTATTAATCCGTCCCACTTATTTCTCCTCCTCTCTTTCCTGTGGGGGTTTGAGAGCGTGGACGAGAGCAAGTAGCCTGCTCAATGTTAAATGGTGTAATTTGTTATCTGGGGGTGTTGATAAATTAGCGTTCTCTGTTACAGTGATGTATCCTATTAGTCATGATGTGAGAAGGTCTCTCTTTCTATGTTTACGTCTTTGTCCTGACACCAGAGTGGAGGAGTAATTTTAAAGGCCAATACACACAGAGAGCATTTTATGAAGCGTTTTCGCTGTCCGTCCGTACCGCGGACAGAACAGAAAGATTTCATCAAACGCGTCCATCCACGCTCAATCTAAACCCGCCCGTGCCCTCAGAAATCGATAAATAAAAAATCGGTGAAACATCTTTCACCACTTTATTCTGCTGAGCCATCGTGAAAACCGTCCTCATCCAGGAATTTTTTTTCCCATTAGTCTGGCCAAGACAGTTCGTCCGGCTGCTCTCTTTGACGTCCACTTTGAAAAGCAGTTTGTTCTCAGGATAGAAACACTAAACGGAGGCCTGAGTCAGTGCGGATTCAACGGCCCGAACACGTGAGAAGCTCTTCTGTGTGTGGATTTCCAATCAGTGGTGTGCTGAGTGCAGAAATCACAAGGCTTCAGTGAACATCCGAAGTGACAGTGACTTTTTTCATGGACTACTAATTCACATAATGTACGGAAACGATGTTGTACTGTGCTTTGGTAGAGTCTGCACATATTATTTTTTATATATTAATAAGGAAATTAAGCATATCTATGCTCGTTAATGTTGTTTTCTCTCTTTTTTTGTCTGCCAGTTCTGGTAAAGGCAGGACAAGACAGATCAAGTTTGAATCAGGAAGAATGAAATTGTCAGAAAGCATGTGACAAATTTTTAGTCTGTCTCATACATTTTTTTTTGTATGATATAGGGTTGCTGTATTTTTGTCTCTATGTTATGAATATGGCTACTTTTAACATTTTGCACACTCAATCTATTTAATCTATTTTGGCAGCATATCTCAGTGGATCATCCCAAGAACTTTGAGTTATTCAGCAACTTAAAATAATAACATTTGGCAGTAGGCATGCTTTTATTGGCCCTGGAAGTTGTGGCTTTGCCATAACAGCAGATATTTCTGCCTGAAAAGCACTTAACTTGCATTTTGCAAATTAAGTGAGGCATCAACACAGCAACATAGACGGAACCGGTGCATTTGATGATGCACATAGTCTCTGGCGCAGGGTAAACTGTTGTGTCAGGCATGACCTTAATGTCAAGACATCTTGACCTTGCACAGTGGTGGAGCTGTCATATTAGAAAATTATGTGGATGAAAACAGCCAAGGAGAAAAGAAGAGTATGTAATGCCCAGGCTCTGGTGAAAAATGACGCAGAGAAGCGTAAGGACGACACGTACTGAAATAACACAGCAATCACTCAGAGACTATTTCTGTCCTGTTATTTGTAAAGAAGCAGAGGGGCAGCAAAGCGTTAACTGCATTACTAAAGGCTATTACAAAAACTTATAAAAATGTCAGTTTGTAAGAACACTTCTCACCTGTGTATGATGCGCTTGGTGCGGAGATATCCCAGAGCCAGGGCCAGTTCACAGACGTAGAGTTTGACAGTGCTCTCTGAGAAGTGCACATTCTGTTGGAGGTGGTAACGCAGGTCTCCCCCCAGAAGCAAATCCACCACCATAAACATGTCCTCCTCGTCTTGGAAGGAATACCTACAGAGAAAGGCAAGCAGAGCAGAAGAGTGACATGGTAACAAGGATCCAAGGAACTGGCAATGGCATGGAGGAGGAATAAAAGCCAAGTAGATGTGTAAGAGGTAGGAAGGGAAGTGACATCGGTAATATCATAAATTAAGGAAGGAATAGGAACGTTGAAATGAATTTCAAGAGGAGGGAAAAGAAACGATAATGGATCACAAGTTCAAACTGAACTCATGCCAGGTTTGTGTTCCTCAGGCAAATCAACCTTTTTGAAGATGGTGTGCAAGTTTGACAAGAACAAAGGGTTCAATAAAATTACCCATCGGGCTTTTAATAACATGATCTCTACTAAACACAAGCTCAGAAACCTCCCAGACTCTCTGAGGGCAGGTGCTGCTCCAGTCGGGGCCTAAAGAAAAACACTCGTCACGGGCTTTCACATTGCAGCACGATGGTAACTACGTTATGCCTGTGGCAAAGCTTATTAACCTTCTGTCATGGTCTGAGACAGGTCGGGGGGTGGGGGTTGGAGCCCAAGTCCACTGCATTGCAGTTTGAGTTGCTGTTTGCACAAATAACTGATTTTTACATTCTGAGCTTCTCACCAGGCCTTCACTTTTATTTCCCCTTCAAGTTAGTTTATTCTCACCCACAACTAAATTTATGCAAAAATTATGACTTTTTTTTTAGCTAGCCTAGGGTTTTGTTCTGCATACACTTCACAACACAATGTCCTACATCGACAACCTCATATCCTGCATAAAATAATCAGCAATACTCTCATTTGAACCAATATATTCCTAATCAGAAGCAAACAGCCTACAATTTAAACACTTTAAAGAGGCTTCAGTGTTAAGAAGTGTGTTTCTTCTACTGCTGACAGAAAAGGGCCATCATCCTGGCTAAAACTCAATGCACAATGGCCAAGGGTTTTCTTTTTTTTTGCCACGTTGGTGAACACCCTTCCTCTGGGCCCTTCACAATAAACTGAAGGTGAAGCTTTTCTGCACTGGATGGATGGGGATTGATTGAGCTGACTCCAAACTGTCTGCTAAGGCTCAGATAATGCTGAGACCACTTAACATCTGATTGCTTGCAGCCTCAGAATTTGGAAAGACTATCTGTGACATGGACACACACTTAGATCCAACAATAAATATTGTGTATTTATCCTGAAGATAATCCAATTTCTGACTATTTACCCTAAAGACAGTAACATGGAATCAATCTCTTCATCTATCTATCTATCTATCTATCTATCTATCTATCTATCTATCTATCTATCTATCTATCTATCTATCTATCTATCTATCTATCTATCTATCTATCTTTTCTTTATTTATTTAAAGAATCTAACTTACATAAGTGTTGTATTATATATAACTCATATAGTTCCCTTGGCTTGGTGGCTTTTGTGTTCTTGAACTGCAGCGCACTGAGCACTGAATGTGCCACCTCTAATTTTTTATGCTCTGCTTCCAAGAAGCCAGACGTTCTTGTAATTTATTAAAGTGGTTTTGAACAATAGTTGTCCAGACTTTGTGAAGGTCATTCAAAGTCTTTGGACTGTGGCTGCTGTGTCACTCATTTCCAGTCTAGTTCTTGAACCTGACCCCCTTTCAGAGAATTTTTTTTCCACTTAACACTGTCCTATCAATCATAAAAAGGCAACTAATTCAAAGGGATGAACCAGTGATACTTACACATCACAGATAACTCAGCAGAAAAAGCTATTTTAAATGTGATACTAGCAGCCTATTGCAAAAACACACCAACTGTTCCCATTTCTTTAGTTGAATCTGTGAAAAATGCCTACGATAACACAGTTTGACAGGCAGAAAATGGTATTTTTGCACAAACAAGGTGATTCCCAATAGCTATTAGCCAAAATCTTGGCACATGTCAGCATCGTGTGAAGTATGTCCTTGAAAAACTTTGACAAAAGAAGTGTCAGGCATTAAAAGAATGAACAGTCTCTGAAAGTCATGTCTTTAAGAAAAAAGAAATAAGGCCAACAAAAACTCGACACAGGACCTGACAGATTCAGTTGATCCATCTGCAGTTTGCCAAAGCCTCATCAGAAGTGGTCTGAGTGGAAGGCTGGCTGTCAAGAAGCCATTCTTAAGGAAAGGAAACAGGGAGAAAAGTCTGAGCTATGCCAAATTACATAGTAACTAAACTGAAAATAAGTGGCAACAGCTATGAGTCCAAATTTGAAATTTTTTGCTTTGTAATCTCATCAGTATGCATGGAAAAGGTCAGGGGCGGTACAACAGAGTCTACAGCCACCTGTCAAACACGGTGGGGGGGCTGTCACGGTCATGTCACGGGCAGCATTTCAGCCAGTGGTGTTGGAGGTCTTGTCAAAATTGATGGAATTAAAAATGCAGAAAAATGCTGGCAGATTTTGATCCCCCAACAATCAATATCATCTGGAAAGCATCTCAGTGTCATTAACCTTTTTCAGCATGACAATGATCCCAGACACACTGCCAGTGAAGTCAAAGCATACCTGGATAGAAAAACACACTGGAGCACTATCACTAGTGGAACACTATCACTATCCCCAGAGCCCAGAGGTGTGTGGTCATCTTGATTGAGAGCACAACAAAACCGACCCAGCAACCAAAGAAGAGCTTTGAATGTTCTGAAGAGCTATTTGTGAAGACTACTTAAAGAAATTACAAGAAAGCTAATAAAGCTGTAATAAAGGAGGTCATACCTAATACTGACTTTCAGATTCTTTACTATAAACTCTGTTTTTGCTTCATTTGCTTCGTTTGCATAAATTGGTGCACCTATTACCCATTTTCCAAACAAAATATATAGAGTATATCAGTTCAAAATGTACAATGTTAAAATTTTGATCCTGTAATTTTTAAGCAAAAATGAACTCTCGAGTCTTAAGGACAATGAGAATAAAAATGTATTCTGAAAATAGGCGACCTGCGTTGGGAGTGTACAGATTTAGTTACAGAGTGTTTTTGCATGATGCTGAAAATGTGTGAAAATCTGTTAATCAAAATGACAAGGAAGACTTGCTGAAGACTCTAAACCAAGATAGTTTGTGAGACAGCTTTAAGTGTGTGCCGGATGGACTCTATTTTTAATATGTTCTAATCATTCGATTGACTGTCTTTGTTTCTTGTTCTCTCTCTTTCTGTCTCGTGTTTCTGGCCTGTTTCTCATTCAGTCCACCTCAGTGCGTCTCTCTTTCTGTCACACACAGCTGGAGTGTAAATACCTCAAACTGAGCAGACTTAAGGAGCTAAAGAATGAAACGGAATGCTGTCACAAGCATTTAGGAGACACAAATAGGACATTAATTCTTTTTCTTGGCCACAAAACAAAAGAAAGAGTTGCTTCTTTAGGGAATTCAGTACATAATGTTTACAATGAGATGATTTTTTTTCTAATCTGCTGAGTTCAGCGACTTTTTAAATACTTTACTCTCCAGTAGTGTCAGCTGAATTGATCTTTACATCTTAATTAAATAAGTTTGTTGCCAATTTATCCATTAGTAATAGCTGTTTATTTATTTATTTGATGTCATGTGTGCCCGAGGCATCCTGAGCTGATCGTAGTGATCTTCATGCCTATTGATTTTAATGGACTGAGATTGGCAAAAAAAAACAAAAAACAACTCACAAATATTGGACATTCCTGTGTTTTTACCTTTATGCTCTTTACATTCATCCATCCATTCTCTTATCCTATACTTTCAATTCATTCATTTATTCTAAAAAATACTGCATCAACCCAATGTATTTAGGTATGCACACATGGTCAAGACAACCTGCAGAAGTTCAAACTGAGTATCAGAATGGAGAAGAAAAGTGATTTAAGTGACTTAAAAAATATCATGGCTGTTGGTGCCAGATGGGCTGATCTGAGTATTTCAGACCAACTGCTGATCTACTGGGATTTTCACGCAAAACCATCTGTGGCTTTTACAGAGAATGGTCCAAAAAAAAAAGGAGAGAAAATATCCAGTGAGCGGCAGGTGAAAATGCCTTATTGATGCCAGAGGTCAGAGGTGAATGGCCAAAGTGCTGCAAGCTGATGGGAAGGCAGCAATAACTCAAATAAGCACTGGCTACCCAGGATATCGTGCCATATAAGAAAGCTCAATTCATCTCAAGCTGCTTTATTAACCATGACAATGAGTTCACTGTACCAGATCTCTATCCAGCAGAACACCTCTGTGATGTGGTGTACTGGGAGGCTTGCACTATGAATGTGGAGGCAACAAATCTGCAGCGACGTGCCAAAAATGGACCAAAATCTCTGAGGAACGTTTCCATTACCTTAGATAAAGGGAGGTCCAACCTGGTACCAAGGTGTACCTAATAAAGTGAGTGTGAGTGTATTTTTTTAAATGCTTCCAACTACTGACAATGGTTTTTTTTAAGTTGTTTAGTCAAAATAGGTCTTAATATGAAAATTCAGCGTACTACTTCTTCAACTACTTGATGAATTCATAACTTTGAGTTGAGTTGGCTGCAGGGAAACGAGGCCATCAAGTTAATCCATATCACACTTGAGCCCTTTGTGAAACCCGTTTAATCAAGTAGAAAACCAACTCTCATGCTTGGCTAAGGTTTCCATGTTTTCCTGTCCCACTAGGATTTCCATCAAAGAAACAAGGTGGTAAAAACTGAAAGAGCCATTATTGTTGGGGGAAGGGGGGGGGTGTCATTCAAGAAAAGGAGGAGTGACTGATTTGCCCAAATCTTTCACATAACAGAAACACGAGACTAACCTGACAGAGACATGTAGTTCTTGTGTTGTCATTACAATATATTAAGTATTCCATAGTAGTTGCTAATAAACATGTCTCTGGAAGTGGCTGGCTTTGTCCTAACGCAGCTCTATAATCTCAGCACTGCTTCTTTAAAAAAAGAAAGAGTGCGTCTGAATGTGCTCTCACTCGCTCTCTGACCGTGGGGAGCTGGTACTTGGAAGGCAGCTGAATATGAATGAAGTCTTTAGCGACCTGCTGCCACTGCTGTCAAAATGAATTAGAAGTGGCACTGATTATGTTGTTTGCCACAGGTGCGCTTTGGGTCACAGAAGCTATTCGAGTTAGCGTTGAGGCTGTCTCATATTGAAACAGCGCAGGGGTGCTTTTCATTGTATGTCACTGAAAAACAATGTTCTCATTTTTGAGCACCCTTTTAGCATCTTCGATTAACGGTGGATAGCTAGCTAAAGCTTCCTGACCCTTGTTACTAATGGATAACCAACAACACAACAGCATAAAGATGGAAAGCCGTACGAGCATGAAATGGAAATGTTGCCTCTGTTTGTCTTTGCACCTGCAGAAAGAACAAGCATCCATAAGCAAATGAAGGCGTTGATGCCTCAACCACAATTTTGGGCTGAGAGACGCAAACAGCCATAATGCTGCAGATTAGCACCTGTGCACATTGAAACTGTGAAAAACTTTCCATTAGCCTTCCTGGCGTCAAGCCTGGTCTCTCTGTGGCGTGCTTGCTCTCTCTCCGTTCCCTCAGCTTGTTTTGTCCCCTCTCCCACCTCTGTCTTAGTCCTTCTTTCCCTGCCCATCTCTGCTCTGCCACACATGCATTTCAATGTGACCTCTTGGTGGCTTCCAGGCAGTCGGTCTGATGGGAGAGCATCCGCCATGGAGCTTTTAGAAGGAAAGACACCCCGGGCCACTTCAGTAATGGAAGAAACCACAGGGGCTCACAAGCGAATTGTAAGATGCCCTTAGAAAAAGACTTTTCCCTCTATCAAAGGTAACAATTATGAAATGTAAGACTGCATAGTTAATGAAATAATACTGAATATGCTGCAGTTTCCAAAGGGCATTATAGTTTCTCACAATATAAAGTGCCTTGAGATGACATTTGGGACATAATCAGAGCTATATAAATAAAACTGAATTGAATTTCTATCTGGTGCTGAATAAAGCACAAACCTCACTTCTATTTTCATCTATATACGTATATAATAAAAGAAAAATAATATAGCCCGTCCTCTTAGTCATACTGCCTCACTTGTATTCCTTACACTAAATTTAATATTGGAGTACTTAAGATGGACTTTCCTTCTTTGCTGTAATCCATCTTCCACACACCTTTTCTGAAGTTAATGAACTAAAACTCCCTCTAAACTGTTGAGTGATTTTTGGTCATTAACATTTATCTACTATGCCCACAGCATAACAACCATGCCAGTGAATCTCAGTGATAAAACGCCTAATCAGGACTTTGTTGTTCACCAGAGTGATGCGGTTATAGTGACCACACATAAATACTGCACACATGCACCCGCACCTAATCCGACCACCACACCTTGCTGAAATGGGCAGCGCCAGTCAACCGCTCAGACTGTGACATGCTGGATCGATGCCGACAGCCCTCCGACCTTCCTCCCTCCCAATCTTCCAACACCTCCCTGCGACTGACAGCTTCCATCAGTCTGTGTCTAATGCTCCTTCAGCACATACAAAAAAAGAAGCGCACTGCAAATTCTTGCCCTCACTAATACACTTAAACTTACCAAGCAAAGAGAGCTCCAAGTACTCCAATAATTTAGCAAATGAAACGATATAAAACAGCCACTTTCTGCTTTTAATTCAGCAGGTTTTCCTTCTCATGTGCTTGTTTCCCCCGAGAAGCAGTAACAGCATTTGATTACCATAATCTCTTATTCAGGTCACCTTGACTGAAGACCAAATACTTGACATGCTGACATGTTGCCTTCGAACATTCAGCAATGCCTGCAGTGTTAAAAGTAAATTGAAGATTTTACACACACACACACACACACACACACACACACACACACACACACACACACACACACACACACACACACACACACACACACACACACACACACACATTTCACAGATACTATTTGTACCAGAAGTACAAGAAGACCTTATTACAATAATTGTGATATTTGAGTCCTGAACTGATCTTTTCTTTGGTTGCACCAATCTTCTAATATGAGGCCCATTCCTAAGTAGACTGTCGTTCCAGCAGAACACAATCTGTCCGGTTAACTGAACCTTTTATGTGAGGATTCATAGATGAATACTCCTCTTTTTTTTCCTTTGTGTGTGTGTGTGTGTGTGTGTGTGTGGGAGGGATTCTGACAACAAAGATGCACATTAATGGGAAATGATGAATGATGCCATTTTCTGCATAAAAATGTAGTGCATTAGTAAGATTACATAATGTAAAAGAGGGACTCCCTGAAGCAAATGAAGCTTATACTTCACAATGTCTCAGACTTTTGTTATTGTACTCCTTTTCTTTGCCTTGAACAGTTATGCAACTATTTTTTTAATTGGCATATTACATCATAAAGTTATTGGTCCCCGAGTTTAGCAATGTCAGTTAGAGGTGGGTGATGTAGCCTCAAAATATCATCATACTTAAACCACAGTATATCAAAAAAAAAATACAATATTGATATTTATGGCGACACAGAAAAAAAAAAGAACTGATGCTGGCAGCTTGCAGGCATAAGTGTAAGTAAATGAAGGGCACTTTCTGTCCGTTTCCAATGAGCTACTGTCACTGATGACACACTTCCTAACAAGGTGCCAGCAGCAGCAACAGCAGCCATATATCCAGTGACACAGCACAAGTCAAATGTAAGCACAAAAGTAGCCAAGGTGTTGTTTTCCCTGGAAATTTGAAGTAAGCATATAACACAACTAACACTTAACAATAACTAAAGTAACTTAATCTTGTAACTCTTCAGGAGTCTGTGCGATATTGTCGCATAATAAAACTATTATACTAATAAGAAAACTATTTTCTACCTGGGATGTTGAATCTTGGCTTGAGCTTTATAACCAGCCCTGCTTTTCCACCCTGGAACCACAGCAGTACTTTCCATCCATTGTTTGCTCTTCCTCTCATATTGTGTGCAACTTGTGAGAGCTCCAGCGAAGCTCGGTGGAATCATTTGTTTACATTTGGGTTGCACATCAGCAGCTGCTGGTATCCCCTCCTTCATAGCCTGATTGCACTCAGTGGTATGTTTTTGCCTTAAGTGGTGAAACAAGTTTGTTCTATCCAGATTTAGCTGGAAGAATTTTTCTGCATATTTTGCAAAGTACTGCTCTTCGTTGGAGGTTGTTGTAGTAGTCCAGTTTTTAGCTACTAAAAAATTTTTAAAAATTTGGCATAGCCCTAGATGTCATTATGAACACTTCTGGAGTACTAAAGTAAGTCAACAACTTGTCAAATTAGATTTTTGCAACGTGGGTAAATATTACTGCACGACTGACTTCCTCTGCTTGAAGCTACTGTCACAGAACATGAGAACACAACCTGTGCTCAAAATCTCCAATATGCTAACCCACGGAACAAGCAGCTCCAAAAAGTTCCCCCTCTGTGTAATTTCCTCCGTGAAAAACCGAACCTGCAAAATCCACAGTTGAACAGGCAGAAAGACACAAAAGCCGAATCTTGCCTTTGTGTCAAAGCAGTGCAGTGCCAATAAAGGCTCCCATACAAAGTGAGACTTGCAAGCACAACTGGCAGTTTTTCATGATTAACATGGATGGAAAATGAATTTAGTAGAAGTCAAATAGCTTTGTCTTCGCCCGTGTCTCTCAAATGAATTGCTGTCTGGCTGCCCAGTTCTCCAGACATCTGAGGTAATGCCCAGTAGCAAGTGCAGTGTGCAGCAAGAGGAGCAAAAAGGGAAGTACAGCAGGTGGTGAGGGAGTGAAATAGGAGAGGTGAGAGAAGACAAGTAAGACATTACTGAAAAGGGGACAAAAGAGGAAGAAGAGAGGACAGCCAATGGGCACGGTTCTGCATCTAATCGGCTCGGTGCAGTTCATGTGCTTGCAGGTAATCTCCCCCTCTCTCTGACCTTGAGCGCTTACCTCAGGACAATCATAACTTATGCCAACTCAACATGGAAAGGGAGAGAGAGAGAGACAGAGAGGGAGAGCGTGGGTATAGCGCTGACCCAAGCACATCTCTGGAGGATATCACCCCCACCCAGGGGGGCTTACACTGCCAACAGCATTAACTTCCAATTTTTTTTGTCCAACACAGCATGCAATCAAGCAAGAAAGCAAGCACTGGTATTGTTTGTCTGATGAGTCTGTACAGTGCACAGACTGCACTCTGCTGCTGTCCTTCTCTCCCTTCACTCAGGACTTTGTTCTGTTCCCATTATATATATATATATATAATTGACAAGATAAGTATTTATTTTGTGCCTATAAAAGTGATACAATGAACAAAAGGTAGAGAAAACAAAATACCTGATACCTCATTTAAGTGTTCAGATTTTCACCTTTTTTGGTTCTTAAAGGACATACCGACTATTGAAACGGCTTTCAAATCAAAGAAGTATATGAGAAATAAATAACAATCATCATTATTATTGTAACAGAAATGAATAAGTAAACGTGTTTTAATTTTTAAACAGCGAATTGCACGGCTTGCGGCTGCTTTTCTTCATCTTTGGACAGACATTTTTCTGCTTCCCTACTTGACAGAAAACCAGGGTGGCTTCCTTTCAAACGTTGCAGAGTGGGAGTGCTTATCAAGAATTAATGACGCCTTTCAGACGAAAACTTAACAAGCTATACTTATCAGGCATCTTAAGTACGATTCTTGGTGTTCAGTAAACTCTAGCTTTCAAATTATGATAAATGATTGCTTAAAAGCACCTGATGAGTCATCTTGGATTAGCACTCCCAGTTTGAATGAGCTCGTACAGCATTGAGTAAAAGACTTCCTCAAACCCAGATGTGGTGAGGCAAATGGGAAGCTGCCAAGAGAGGAGATTCATGCCCACATAAGCAAACAACTTTTTCCTTTTAGTGACTTCAAAGGGTGTGCTGACATGGATGGAGACTTACAAGTGTTCTTCAGTGGTCAACAGCTTTCTGGATGAATCTGCAGACTCACTCAAAGGCTCTGTGAAAGGGTTTTATTTTTGTTTCTACTGGTGATGCGCTTTCTTTGTTTTTGCGCATTTGCTGATTTAATAGGATCCAATCACCATATGAAACAAATGGGTGAGAAAGAAGGCACTGCTAAACTAGCAAAAGGGCTCATAGTAATAAACAGTGTAAAATATAAGCCTTTCAGATCAACTGCTGAAATGGAGAGCATTCATAATTTCACAGCAGCCCTTTGTGTGCATATTTAATGAATTGAGGAGTATTCAGCTGAAGTCACTTAGCGCTAAATTCAATGCACTCTGCGTCTGAATTCAGAAAGTAGAAAACACATTTCTGTCAGAGCCCCCAAAACTCTGTGACAGAAATGACCCTGGAAAGATTGCTCATTCATGTATGAATGAATGAGCAATCTTCTATCAGAGACACATGCAAACCACACATTTGTGTTCAGAAGTTTACATACACTCATCATTGGCATAAATTTCATGGTAATTGGGGGCTTTTACTGTAATGATTCCTTTGAACTCTTATTTATCCAGGGTGAAATAATTGTACAGCGTACATCTTTAATGACTTTAAAAAGCAATTGCCTGCACAGGTTTGCATTTATTTTGGAGTTTTTCTATTCCACACAAGGTCAAATTTATGGATATGGACTCAAATATATACATAAACCCCTACTAATATTTAGTTAAATGTCCCTTAGCGAGTTTCACCTGAACCATGTGCTTTTGGTATCCATCAACAAGTTTCTGGCTAAATTCTGGCCGGATATTTGACCGTTGTTGGCAGAATTGGTGGAGTTCCCTGTGCCAGGGTTGTGTTTGGGACCATTCCAGCAGCTTAATGTTAGCCTGCATTCCAAAACCAGTTTTATTGTGTGTTTGGAATCATTGTCCTGTTGGAACACCCACTTATGGCCAAGTTTAACCACCATGTTGATTTGAGGTGAAGTTGAAGAATTTGGAGATAGTTCTCCTCCTTCCAAACAGCCCAGAGCATGATACTAACACCACCATGCTTTACAGTTGGTGCAGTATTCTTGGGTTTGAACCTGTACCTTCCTATATTCTTCCAAACATACCTCTTATCATTGTGGTCAGAAAGCTCAATATTGGTCTCATCTGACAATAAAATCTACCTTTCCCCAGAAGGCATTAAACTTGTGCATCTGTGAAGCTGCAAATTTCAGTTGAGCTTAAAGGTGTCGGTACTGGAGCATAAGCTACTTCCTTGGTTGGCACCCTCTCAGTCCATGGCAATGCAAAACCCGCTTCACTGATGACAGTGATTCTGGTGTTCCAGCACTTTGCAGTTCATGGCAGGCTTGCGCCTTGGTGGTTCGTGGGCTGTTCCTGAACATCCTAACCAATTTCCTGTCATCTGAGGGTGACAGTTTGGCTCTTCTTCCAGACCTTGGCAAAATAGTGACACCTCTGAATAACTTATACTTAGTTGTTTGAACAGATGATGTTGGAATCGGCAGTTGTTTAGAAATGGCTCCAAGAGACCATCCCAACTTATGCAAATCTACAATTTTCCTTCTCAGATCTTCACTGAGTTCCTTGGACTTCTTATTTTTCTGTTCTTATTTTTCTGTTCTTATTATTCTGAGGTCAAGCCAATAAGTACTGTGAAACTAATCCTTTTTATGATGGCATAGAGAAACTACCAGTTGTAGTCAATCATGATCACGTGTATATTTTG
>VOQJ01026501.1:22280-42855 GCA_015052665.1 Apistogramma diplotaenia | reverse complement strand
TGTGTGTGTGTGTGTGTGTGTGTGTGTGTAAGTACACTGGCAAATTTTTACAATGAAATTGAGCTCTTGAGTAAGCTTGCACTTTGACCTCAAAACTTTTCCTCTTGTCTCCCTCAATACATTCATCTGTCCCTTTAAGATGTTTTTTTGGCAGCAGTGAAAAAAATAAAAACACGCTTGATTAGATTAAAGTGATTTGTAACTTTCACAGTATGATTTTGAATTAAAAAAATGTATAAAAAGGACAGGTTGTGATTTTTGCTCATATTCACACAGCTAACCTGTCACACTGAACATTTTGATATTGTGATACACAGTAGAGGAATGTCCGAGAACTTCTTATAAGTATATAACTGAGTGCTGAGTGACTGTTGTGCAGTTAATGATTTATTTTTCTGTGATTCCACTAAAATTGTGTGTTTACTATTTTTGTAGATGAAACTGATGCAGGAATCCAAGGTCAAGGCTGAAATACAGTCTCTGACAGCCATAGCTCCTGACTTCCTCACTAGCATCTACCTGCCCAATAAGCTCCGCTATGGAGGCTGGATCTGAGCTCCATGCTGCCACTTAGTGGAAGAACAAGTGAACTGCTAAAGTTGCTTTGATTTTTGAAGATTATACCTGACTATAGACAAATGAAAGTATGAATTTTTACTTTGTGATGTTTGCATATTTATTCACCTTTCCTGGTGTGTATCGAATACAGTCATTTCAGAAGTGCCATTAAATGATGATCTCACTGATGAGTGCACTTTCTATCCTCATTGGCAATGCTGATATTTCCAAGATGTTTGTCTGTAGTTACAAAGTGAAACCACACGGTTCTACAAAAGGTTTTTTTGTTTTGCTTTCAGCTGGGTTTTGCAGGCTTCACAGCCACTGACCTCTTTGCATTCTGATACAAAAACCACAAGTGTGTTCAAAACAGTTTGGTTTGTAATTGTAGTACAATCTGAGGACACTCATTCACAAAGGCACAGAATGTGAACTCATGCTGCTGCCCTGTAACTGTTTTCCAGCTGTTGTAGATGGTGTGCATTAAAACTGATCCAGAGATGCTGATGCAAGTGAAGGAGGCAGTCATTAAGCTAATAAACCTATAGTATAGTATAACTTCACAGCATCTAGCCAAGTCGAGAACACTCTGAGACGCAGGCATGTCATTATCAGGGTCTTCAGTCAAGATGCCTTCATGAATGTAAATACAGAGGGTTTACAACAAGGTGCAAACCACTGGTTAGAAGGCCACATTAGACTTTTCAAGAAAAGGAGCATTCTCAGGGCTATACTCTATAAACCCACTGTTGTAGTGTACAGAGGCAAAATTGTAATGGAAAAAGTTTCACTACAGAGTACTGCGTTCAAACTTTTACGTTTATAAGAATAAGAAACAGCAGGTTTAATGCAGACTCTAGTCAGCATTACATACTACACTGCTTTGATGTCAGGGTTTCTAAAAAGCTTACAAATTTTAGAAGCTTTGAGCATATTTACATAGCTTAATCCTAATAAATTAATTATGTTTGGGTATAACACCCCCCTTCGCCACCCTAAAAAAGTGACACAAGTTCGGGGAGTAAAAAGTATGCCATCAATCGATCCATCCATCTCTGACATCTAGTAAAAAGAAAAAAGAAGCAGACTGCGTTCGGTTCAACAGGTCTAGGTCGAGGCTAAGGACAATAGCCCCACCTGCTGGTAGTACAACATGACCCATCACAAGCTAACGACATGCGCTTTATCGCCGCCATATTACAGCGGTGTTTTTAACCCCTGACTCGCTCAGACTCAAAAGAATGACCACAGGTGGTTGTTTGTAACAGGAACTAACAAATCACAGGTCAGGACTCAGGTTACAGTATTTAACTTTTTCAGTGTTGATTTTAACAACTAAGACTAATATTTGTAACCACGGTGTTGTGTGTTATTTTCCCTTTATAGCATGCATCATTTTAATAATGTTTCACTTGCAGTATAAACAAGGAAACAATTACGCTAGAAAGGTAGCGGACCTCCTAAAGGTGTATGAGGTCTCTGTTACACCTCAAATGAGCTTATCTCTAGAAAGAAAGAGTGGAAAAGGGGGATTCACCAATTGGTGGTTCAGTGCAAAAAGAAATGATAACTCATAATCGTATTTGACTTTGTGGGTCTTAAAATATAAAATACAGACCCAGATACATTCATCTGAACAGCTGCCTTCGTCTCTTAGATAAGACCAAACTGTTGTATTAGTAAGACTGGTCCTTAAGAGGCCTTCCTTTTTCCATTTGTCAAGGACAGCTGACTGCAGAATGAAATCAGCCTCCTGGGCTTTTCACATAACATCCTCTCCGGTCTCAGAAGTGCTGCAGGTTAGTGTGGAGTGAGTCATGTTTCAAAAGGCCTTTTTCATCTGTTCCATCAAGTGGACTGCGAGGTGTTCAGGTAAAAAGGGGACAAAAGTAAACAATTTTAGAAATTCATTTCTGGTCGAAAATATTTTTAAATGTTAGTTAAATAAATTGAAAACTTGGGTTCTTTGCTTATTTTTGATAAGGTACGGTTATGTTAAGGTTATGGTTATGATGAGGTTATGTGTGCTTACTTATTATCTGGCAATAGTCAAAGTAGCCAGGAGCAGGTACTATTCCTATATCTGACCTTTATTGAATATATATATAACAACTGGTTACTCTTTTGCTTGGTACAATAGGAGAGCTTTTAATATTTCCTTTTTCTCCTCCCCATTCAGGTTCAGACTACCTCATATGGATGCGTGTTTTCCTCCTCTTGGCTGGAAGCTCATCACCGGTGAGTTATGCACAAAAATGCCCGCTGATGATGAACCTGGCCTCCAGACCTGTGTTCAGAGCCCTGTCCTCTTCAACCTTTGTATGTAAAGACACCATAACGAATGATGGTAAGTTGTAAGGCCAGCATTTTAATACATATAATATATTACAAAATGATTTGGTGTTAGCGATGCATGGCTGCTTGTTATTTACAATTGTACTCTAGAGCCAAAGCACGGAGTGAAGGGCCACGCTGCACCCAGCTGTTCATGCTGCAGGCTCTAAATGCCCTTTCTTGGCTGCTGAGATGGTGCAGAAAACCACTGGTCTAGCTAGAGAGGCCGTTCAGGAGATTCAATCTTACTGCACAGGGAAACAATCACATATATAACCTTTACTTATAAAACAAAAGTAACTTGTATAATGTGTGAAAGGTCATTGTTCTGAGCATGCACAGTGTAGTGACATTTCAAGTGCATATCCAAGGAATGAGAGCTGAATGGTCTGTGCTTAAATAGGAAACACTAACATGGATTTATCAGTCATGGAACTTGTCAGGACACATGAGGTCAATGCAGGGGCAGCATAAAATCTTCCAAAGTGACACACCTGCTGAGGGATAACCTACCTGGATGTAAGCTCGTTCTTCTAATGAACAGTTATTTTCATGGCGATCTTGCATATGAACTAGCTGACCTACATGGCAAGGATGCTGTTCACTTCCTGCTTTGTAGCCAATCACTCTACATTGTTTACTCTGTCAAATATGCTGGCAGGTACTTTAAATTAGGCCCATAACTAAAGACCATAGAATAGAATTGTTACCAGCTTGTTTATTTAGACTGAAATGTGTTACACAGCTTTTTCTTTCTTTTGTTTACTCTGCAAGGTTGTGAAGTTTACTCTGACGCCGGCAACCATGCCTCAGTGATTCAGCGTATAAGAAGCAGCAGGGCTAAGAAGTTTATCTTCCATCACAGTGACGTCAACCACCTACAAGAGTTACTTGAGAAGTCTGACCCCTCCACTCCAAAGATTGTTGCCTTTGAGACTTTGCATTCAATGGATGGTAAGTACGCAGCCCTCATGCTAGTGTGCAAGTCTTTTTAATAGGGCTTTTAAATGGTTGCGAGCTTTTAGTGGTGAATCTGAATCTGAATCCATAAGATTCAAGGTACCCTTGGCAGGTAAACAATGATGGGAAACATTTCCTAACAACTGCTAAATATGATTTATGGAGGATTTGATTTCCAGGCATGGCATTTGGCTGTGTTGGTGGCTATGTCACCAGCACCAGTGCCCTGGTGGACACAGTGCACTCCTATGCTGCTGGCTTCATCTTCACCACTTCTCTGCTCCCCCTCCACCCCCCCCCCCCATGCTGGCAGGGTCAAAGGAATTCATTAAGATCCTGAAAGCTGAGAAAGGCCAGCTGCTCAGAAGGAAACATCAGAGGAGTGTCGAACTGCTTCGACAGATGCTGATGGATTCTGGCCTTTCTGTGGTTCATTGCCCAAGACACATTATTCCTATCCAGGTAAGGAAATTAATTATTCATTTATTGAAATTATGCTGTTGCAGGAATTGCCCTGGGGATCTTTAACACACAGAACAGTTGGTCCTGACACAGGTATTTGATGCTTGGGCGCTTGTTGCGTTGCCTGAAAGACTTTGGCATTTTTTAGTTGTACATTCACTGCACACCTTGCTAGAACCAAGTCGGACCTCCTTTGGCATTCAGAACTGCCTTAATTCATTGTGACACAGATTCAACAAGGTGCTGCTAACATTCCTCAGTGACTTTGGTCCATACTTACATAATACCATGACACAGTTGCTGCAGATTTGTCAGCTGCACATTCATGATGGGGATCTCACATTACACCACATCCCAAATGTGCTCCTTTAGATTGAGATCTGGTGGACTGTGGAGGAAAATCCCTGTAGATGAGCAGATTCTGAAATACTCAGACTAAGCCATCTGGTACCAATGACCATGCCATGTTCAAAGTCACTTAGATCACCTTTCCTCCCTATTCTGATGCTCAGTTTCAGCATCAGGAAGTCATCTCAACTGTGTTTACATGCCAAAATGCATTGACTTGGCAGATTTAATATTTGTGTTAACAATTAATTCACTAGTTGTACCTAATAAAGTTTGTATATCAGTCTTGGAGAATGAATTCCATTTTACAGGATGAGTTCGTTTTGAGACCTGCGCTCTGAGATATTATGATGTCTCGTCACAACATCTATGTTCAGGTAATCGACTACCCCACTGTGGCTAAAGGAGAGGAGCTGCTGCGCATTGCCCCCCACCACACCACACCACACCACACTCCCCAGATGATGTACAATTTTGTTGGTATAGCCACTCAGAATTCAGTTGCCTGTTCTGAGTTCTCCTTACTATATCGAACTGTAAAATGCAGGAAATTTAGATGTTTATGTTCAATAATTAGCATGTCCATTAAGTAACAAAGATGATGAAATGTATCACTCCTCCTCCTTTGGATAGTAAGACAGCCAATGATTTGAAAACCTCACTGGTAGCAGGATTCTCTGTGGACATGTTGCACTGCTTTGTTTGTATTTATAAATCTAAAAGTACGCTGATGACAGATAAACAGTTGTGCCAAACTAAAACAGAAAATTGTGCATGATGTGGCGTTTTTAAGATGTTTCCTAAAGCACTTTGCTATACTGCTGCTGATCTTCTGTTTCTGCTTAAATTCAGTAGTTTTCTAATGTTCTTTCACTTTGTTTCATATTTCCAAACCCTCACATTTTCATTTCTTATTATCCAGGCAGTAATACTGCTGTGTGCCGGTGCTGGGTTTGTTACATAAATCAACCCCAGTGGGATGAAATATCGTACACTCTGATGTTTAGTAACCTTACACGATCTCAGATCAGATCTTGTATTTATGGCCTCGTACAGTTTTATTTTCATACATTTACTGCATATGGCAGCCAGGTTACTTGCTGCTTGTATATGCTGTACTATATATATGAAGAATTTTATTACATGTTTTACTTCTGACAGAGATATGCTGTATTTGTTGCAACATTTTATGCAATCTGACATTATGTATCTCTGTTGCTAAAACCTAAATTTACAGTCTTGTGCATAGATTCAGCATCCTGCAGGATGTATGCTATTTAGTATTAAAGATTAGGCAATAAATATCATAAGCAGGACTGTTTTTTTTTATTGTTAAAATATATATTCTTTCATTTTTAAAGGGAAACATGAAAAAAGAAGGTAGAGTTGTACAATAGTATAGCAGTCTTCATGCATAATCGGCTTAAGGGCAGATTTGTGGTCATCTGGTTTTTCATTCATGAAATGCACTTTGTGACATTCATGGTTTCACCACATGGAGGCACACTGGGCCTCCCGTTTGCAGTTGTGTGGCAGTGACATCAGACACCACCTCCCTTTGCAGATGACTCATAACTGGTGCAGCAGCTTTAGTAATGAACCACTAGAGGGTATCAGCAGAAAACAGGATATTGTGTTTCCCATCTAGATAACATGTGAGATCACTTCGGTTGTATTAAAATCTGACAAACATACTTCCATATGCCTCACAGCATGTTTCAGTGCAGCACAACTGTGAAATCAGATATTTTAGATATTAAATAAAATTATCTATTGGGTTTTATCTGCTACAATGTTACAGAAATTGTATTTTTTAAAATCTTTTTTTATGTTATCATGATATTGTTAACATTGTCTTGACTTGATCCCGTGGCCTGTGAGCACCGTGTTTAGATCAAACTACAGTAGATTAACATGCTCCCACGCAAAGGCAGAAATCAATGAAGAGGAAGCGCTTGCCTCATCTCTCATTTCTTAATTCATTTCACTGACAGGAGTGTATTTGTGTATCCGCCATGTTTGCGTGGAAGCCCTTAAAGCAGCACTTGACATGAAAGACGTGGGATTCTGTAGCAGAGACGTTTACCCTCTTTGCTCTGGCAGAATTACCATGAGCTCACGTTTAGAGCGCGTTATGTAACCATGTTGGTGGAAGCGGAATAGACCACCACTGTGATGCAAGTCTTGCTCGGAGCATGCATATTTGTTTTTATTTAAGAGAAAGGTCATCTTATATATTCAAAAGACTTAGTGTACTCTGATTCATTGCATTATGCAGACATATTAGAAATAATAATGTAGAGGCTGAAATTTGCCATTCTGGGGTTTGTCCGTTGTTTGACCTCATTATCACACATTATTTCCCTTCCCGTTGCTGTCTTCTGTAGATACAGGCTGTTCAGTTCCTTATTGGAAGGTTTCAGGGCAGGTCCAACTTCTCTCCACTTCCTGTAAGATAGCTGAACTGGAGCACAAATCAAGTTGGCATAAAGGACTACAGGCTGTGTGTGTGTGTGTGTGTGTAGTGGTGGTTTTCAAACCCTTGAAACGATGAGGCTGTTGGCTGCACGTGCTGAAATGATGGTAATGTGTAGCGTGGCAGTGTTATGGTGCATGCTGCAGTGTGTCTGATCAGTTCATAGCTGAGAGCGTTTTTGTGTGAATGTGAGTGCGTTTAGCTCTATTCCTCATTCTGGGTTAATCCCGATGCCCTGCACATCTGTGTGTCCCCCACTCACGTGTGCAGACAGACGAGCTGCATGGCTGGGTTCCCACTGAATGCATCCCTCACGCTCTCTCAACAACCCCCCCCCTTTCTGAGTTTGCTTTCATTATTATACACATAAGTAATGAACCATGGGGGTGCCTTGGATAGGCTGTGAGAGACTAAAGCACAGCAGCACACTTGTGAATTTCCCTTTGCCATCAACACGCTATTTGTTTAAGGAAATCGGTTTAAAAGGAAAGGAGGATGATTCTTATAATTAATTTTTTTCATAAAATGAAAATGAAAAAAGGAACAATAGTTTAAGGGGTGTACAATCTGATAATAAATATTATCATCATTCTGACAAAAGATAAGACAAATATTCTGTAACAATATGAATCACCTGTTCAAAGTATCTGGATTAATCTCGTTTGTGTTTGGTTTCCTGAAGGGTGTGATTTTAATCTTGAATACTGCATTGCACACTAAGGTCTGTGTAATAAACTACACTTACAATGCAATATATCATACGACTTCCGTTTCAAATGGGTATCATGAAGGGTATCCCTCAGAATATTCCACATAAGTCAGGGGACTGTGGCTGTGACCATAAGACAATGTTACAATAATAATAATGCATTATTATGTGGCACAATGCAGTTCCACCTCAAGTAGCTCCCTCCTCAAAGGTTTAAGTTATCCTGCAAGGTACAAATATGTCTATCATAATAACTAAAAGTGACACGTGAGTAAATAACACAATTCACCGATATCACAAAGAGTCGTGTGTGATAACAGCCCCGTTATAAATAAAAACATTCTTTATTGTTACAAAATTGCAAAGAAATGTTCTGGTCATGATACAGCGATTGACAAAAAGCACTTCATTGAGACCTAGTCACCAAACTTTGTTATATTTCTGCTATGACTTTAAATCGTAAGGCTAAAACTCCTCCCTCTTGAGTTGCTCTACTGTCAACTAAAAAAAAAAAACTCCCATGCATGCATCGGAATGGTAAACCGAGAATGCGCATGGATGCCCGTGTGACGGTGAGGAGCAGTAGAAGTTGATGAAGAGACTATAGGCCATCAAATATTCATATTTAAGTGCGTGTCTCTTAAATTAAAGTGCAAATGGGTCTCCGTTAAGTCTTTGCTGTGTTGGGGGCAGATCAGACTCACTGACTGATGGAAATAGAGAAGAGGAAAAGGGGGAAATCTCTTCGCTCAAGCAGAAGCACCACGCACTGGCGGGGCAACATTTAGCGTCTTTTTTTTTTTTCCTCGGGTGAAATGTTGGACTTTTTTTTTCCTTCGTCGACTGATGGACTGTGTAGTTGGTGTTTACATTTGCAAGTAGTATGCTATTGAGTCCGATATGTCTAATGTGACGCCGAGTAAAAGCGTGGAATGGCTGCAACTCGAGTTAGAGTCCGGAGGCACTTCTCTCCTCCTGCTGGACTGCCGTTCACATGAGCTTTACGAGTCATCCCACATAGAGACCGCCATAAACCTGGCCATTCCGGGGCTGATGCTGCGGAGGTTCAAAAAGGGCAACATACCTATCCGGGCTATCATTCCCAACCACGAGGATAAGGAGAAGTTCATAAGACGGTGCAAGACGGACACGGTCCTCCTGTACGACGAGTGCTCCGTGGACTGGCAGGACAGCGGGGCTCCGACGTCGGTTCTGGGTTTACTTCTTCAAAAGCTGTGGGAAGACGGCTGTAAAGCTTATTACCTGGAAGGTAAATGTCTTTGCTTTTAAACACAAACAAACAGCGAACTGTACATGCAGAGATGCTGTGCCCGTGATGGGTCTCTTAAGGACAGTAAACGCCTCACGTCGCTTTACGGTTTGGTCGCTAAAACGTCCTTTAAGCCAAATTTTAAGTAAAGTTTAGCCCAGCGGCGGCAGCAGCAAAGCTCTGTTAGAAACTGGCTAAGAAATCATTTTTTCAGTGGAGCAGAAGTTTTGACGCTGTGAGGTTTTTTTTAAAACTTTCCTTTCGCAGCTTCTGGGGGTTAAAACGAAACTGTAAAATACTTATTGCGTTATAGAAACGTGAATGTTAGTCCCGCGCAGATGTTCACCCTGTGTTGTGTTTGCGGGTTGAAGCTCGTTAAGAAGTTTGTGTGTCACACAAACTGAGATTCTCAATTAAAATTCCAAAATGGCTGCGCCATGTTTTGCTCTAGCAGGAACAGGCATGCATTTCATGAATGGCCTCTTTGGGGGGTCTTTACAGTATAAACACCCAGCAGAGATTCGCCGTTGATATATGATTTAAATGAAGTATTTATATAAGGCTGCAATAAAAAAAATGTTTTGAATGTGTATATGTGAATTGGTTGTGTTTTGGCTCTCATCCAGGTGGGTTTGTAAAGTTCCACACAGAGTACCCAGAGCACTGTGAGACTCTCTTGGACAGCTCCTGTCCCAGCTCCTCTCCGCCAGTGTCGGTCCTGGGCTTTGGAAACCTCAGAATCAGCTCAGATTGTTCCGATGGAGAGTCTGATCGCGAGCCCACCAGTGCCACGGAGTCTGAGGAGAGCCCCATCTCCAGCAATCAGCCTGCCTTCCCTGTCCAAATCCTACCCTACCTTTATCTGGGCTGTGCCAAAGACTCCACTAATCTAGATGTGCTGGGCCAGTACAACATCAAGTACATCTTGAACGTCACACCCAATCTCCCCAACATGTTTGAGCACGATGGACACTTCAGGTACAAACAGATCCCCATTTCGGACCACTGGAGTCAGAACCTGTCCCAGTTCTTTCCAGAGGCGATATCATTTATAGGTGAGTAAGTCAACAACTGGCTTTGTTGGATATAAAAGCTGTAAGCACTCTTTTCACAAATTTGAGCTTGTTTTGCCAGAAGGAGTGTTGTGAAGAGTAGGTTGTAAGTCCAAGAAGGCTTGGCAGCTTTTTGTTCAGGAGATTAAACCCAACTGAGTGAGCAAATTATTTTGTAATCGTTTTTATTAATAATAAACTGTATGATTCATAATAATCTTGAGCTATCCACTAGCTATTATTATGGCTCCTTGAATGTGCGTGTTGGTCAGGTGGGAGTTTGATGGGAGATGAGGGGCTGCTATCAGATGTTAGGCAGCAGTATGGCATTCATGCAGAACAGCAACCCAGAAAGGGAACACCTCGTTTTGTTGTTCTGTTTCCAGCAGCACCACAGTCTTGTGTTTTAATTTTGCTTTTGATTTGGCTTTTCTTCTTGTCGCTGCACCTGAAACCACACAGCTTTTCACTTGTTTGTTTGGTGGTTGCGGTGCTGTGTACGTATCCTGACGCAGAATGAGGAAGGAAGAGTTGTTTCCGCTCTCTGGGCTGCATTTGATCACAGGGTTTTAAGCTTTGTTGAGCTATTTAAATTGCAGTTGTTTACTAATGTCGGTCGTTAGGTGCACTTTTTTCTCGTTAAAAGCAGAACATTTTCATGACTAAAATGTGAAACTTTACTTTGACATTAAAAAACTCAAGAACGTGATGCTACTGTAGATGTGATCAGATGTGTGTGGGTAGCTAAAGAGTGCTGCTGACCTTGGTCTACCTTTTCTCTCACAGATGAGGCCAGATCAAAGCAATGCGGTATCCTGGTCCACTGCCTGGCCGGCATCAGCCGCTCAGTCACCGTCACTGTGGCCTACCTGATGCAGAGACTCAACCTCTCTCTGAATGACGCTTACGACTTTGTCAAGAGGAAGAAGTCCAACATTTCACCAAACTTTAACTTCATGGGTCAGCTCTTGGACTTTGAGAGGACTCTGGGGCTGCACAGTCCCTGTGATAACCGTTCTACCAACGAGGAGCAACTCTTTTTCACCACACCCACCAATCACAACGTCTTTCAGCTGGAGTCGACATGAGGAGTGATAGTCCGGCTTTTTTCCTTCTTCTTTTTTTCTGTGGTTTCCTTAGGTGTCTCTGAGGTTTTCTGAGCCTGTCAGATGCCTAACTAGCTGACACAAGCAGTACGTCAGTTGCAGTATTTCTGCTCCAAAAGGAACCACTCACGCATGCAGAAAACGTACTCTGTTAGATCCAGTCTGAATGCCTTAATAGCTAACACAAGGATAAAGACATACATGGCATTAATGTATGGTCATATACAGCCATAATAACAGGACATTTCATAACTTTTCTGTAAACTCTTGCATTGTTGCTTGACTGTTATCTTGCTATTCACCAGCTGTGCAATGGATGTTTCTGTATTTGTATCATTTATGAACGTCGCCTTGATGGTCTAAAACAAGTCTTTGGCCAATCAGAATGTTTTCTGTGGACAGGTCTGAGATGTTTCTTTTGGTATTTTAGCTGGGGGGGGGGCAACTGCAGTGGTCCCATCCCGAATTATTGTCCAGTTGTTCTTCCGATGGCCATTAGCAGGCATCAGAGAAATCTCTTCTTCTTGCTCTTTCACTCAGAATACCTTCACTATTATGTGGTAAAGCATTATTAGACTTTACACGTAAGGCAGCCTATGCTGTGTATATACATATATATATTTTAACTGTGATATTTTTGGCAAAATATCAAAGTTTGAATATGTTATTCTTCAGAAACACTCCTGTACATTTTGTTGCTCAAATCTGTATTATTTGCATGTGACTGTTTTCTATTAAGGACCTTGTTTTGTAACCTTTGGGTCACACGGCCTGCTGTTGATGAGGCCTTTGACCATACCTTAACATGTAATTGAACTATCCTTCACTTACCTTGCTAAGGTATAATGTATAGGAGTGTCCTTTACTAGAACTGAAAGGAAGAAATATCTAAGTATTCAGTTTATGAACAAATAAGCGTCCACCTTATTTTTATCTCTGATTCTTCAGTCTGCAGCTACTTCTGTGGAGCAGCAATGTTCCGAGAGAGATGTTATGTAATTAGCTGGTCTCTATTGCCTGCCTCAGAACAAATGAATGAGTTTGATGAATGAGAGGGCATAAAAGGAAATGAGTTTGACCAATGTGTTCTTACCTCACAGAGAGACATTTTCAGGGATTTTTATACAAGGCATCTGCATCTCATCACGGCCTCTTAAAGTGCTCCCAAGGGCTGTTTGGTATGTTTATAAAGATGTACATAAAATGACATTGCCACAAGGACTTTTTTTTTTTTTAAATCAAGAAAGATATGAAAATGACCCTTCTTGAACCCTTATGTATAGTATGTGTAAAGCTAAATGTCCAAGACTTTCTGTACGAGTTTATACTTCAAATATATTGTATATTTTTACTTGAATACCATTTGTTTGTCTTTGCTTGGACTTTGGGTTTCTTTTTACTGAAAGTCGATGACACCGTTTCAAAACAAAGGTGGTTACGTGGTCGAGTCAGTACCAAACGGGGCTCCCAGAGAGCCAGGAAGACGTGCAAGTAGTTGCTCGGTGTTTTCCGGGCTCAAGGCAGCCAGTGTGGCCAGATGTCTGTTTTCTGTCCACTCTGAAGCTTGACTTCCTGTCTCCCACAGGCTTTCAAGACACCAGACAAGTGACAAGGGCAGATCTGTCAATACCACAGTGCAGACACACCCACCAGTCACTCAAATAGCGCTTAAAGGAAGAGGAAGATGACAGAGCGTGCACGCCACCACAGATACAAGAGTTCTGACAGCTTTCCTCTGCAAGTTGAGGAGTGATAAAAATTTAATAACAGTGTTACACAATAGCTTTTGAAGGGTATTATTCCCAGTGAAATGTCTTTTTTGTTGTTTATTAAGATTTACATAGTTACTGGCAAAAAAGCAATATCCTGCAAAGCAATTAATGTAATTTGTTTACTTAACAAAAGAGGAAATGAGAACTCCTTAACATTCCTGCTACCATTTAGAGGGAAATTAACCCTTTTTTATTGTCATCTTACTTTTCTCATGCTACCAATTAGAAAGGACTCAATTACAGCAAAGTATATCAGAAAGTATTGCCATATTCATTGTCATTTTTTTTAAAAAGTACATTTGATAATGCCATGCATAACAGCATTTTTGGGGATATACTTCATCTCTTATCCTTTAAAACATTAATTGACTACACCGCACACATTTTTTTAAATTTTACAGCTCCCTGAATGCTCAGTTGGTTTGGTATTGTTTCTACCTTGTCAGGGAGATTTATTCAAATGTTCTTTGCCAGATGACAGAAAGATGTGCAATAAATTCCTGAAGAAATTATATCACGAGCCAAAGCCAGATAAAAAAGAAATAAGTGGGTGTGCAATGCTTTGTAGTTGATCTTTATGGCACTTCGTTGTCCAATAACTGTCACTGGATGGGATTTAATGAATTAAATGCTGCATTAAAATTCTTTTAGTTCCAGCTTTGAGACAAAGGTGAGCGAGAATGTCGAGGCGGGTTAGAGATAAAACCTCACAACTTTCTAAGCTGCAGCGCAGCGCATGAAGAGACGTGCCTAGCAACACCTCACAGTTGTGATGATAAAAGTTGTTGAATGATGGGTTTTCCAGCATGACTGAACCTGGCAAGTCACATACCTGCAGGCTAAACCTATGATTAGATCTGAAAAAACACCCACTCTAAGGCAATAGGTTGCTGCAGTGCTTGAAATACTGGTGTACAGTGCCTGGGGATGATGGAGAGAGAACAATCAATCATAGTGAACTTATCTGTAAATGGCACTGTACACCCACAACATACCATCAGTGCTGCACAAAAGTGATGAAGAATGATTTAAATGCTCAATTTTACTGCTGCTACACACCGGTGTCTTCAAACTCTTATCTTTAGATATAATGTACAGTTGGCGCTTATATGTGAGATTCCCATGCACCTACCCTTCAGGACTTTTGACACCTGTTATTTGTGGAATGCCACACCTGAGATTTAAAAATAGTCTTTAAGCATTCTGTAATTATGAATCACTTTGTGTTCTGCTGCCAAGCTGGGTGTGAGGTCTTAACAGTTGGTGTATTCCCTCATTACGAGCTCGTTTAAGAAACCTGTGAAATTACAGAGCTCATTGTGAAGTGTGGCAGAACCTTTTAAGTGATACATTTGGTGAGGAAAGATGATTATTTCCACATACAGAAAAGGGATGCTTGTGCATGTGATTTTTTTTTCCTGCCAAGGTAGCATTTTGTTGTTGCTGTTGTTGTTGTTTGGGGTTTTTTTGTGCTTTTTTTTGTCACAGATAAGTGGAGTATTTCTGTCCTGTTATGATCATTCATGAGGGGAAGCAGAGGCTAATGTAGCGCTTACTCAGCAGTCATTGCTGGGGAAGCAGATGTGCATGAGACTGGATTTTAGCTCGGAGTGGGGGTGGGAAGGAGCATGTGCCTGTTTGTGATCATGCTTATTGTGTGTGTGTGTGTGTGTGTGTGTGTGTGGCCTGTGCTGCTGGGGCTAAGCAAAAGGCAGCCAGAGCTGGTTCACACCTGCTGCGGTTATAAGAACATACTTAGCATACTGCATGACTGACAATAATTTCACAGCTGCTTCTGCTTGTGATGCACAATAACAGGGTTAGCTCATTTATTCAGTTCACCCCCACTGAAAATAGACCCATTGTATTCACTTTGTATTGAGAGGAGTATTTGCATTATTTCCATAAAATAAGAGTTTTAACAATTCCAACATTTCTAAAGGGGCGACCATCATCCAGTGGATGTTTTGCCCTCCTTCTGTAAAAGCCATTCTTATCTGAATAACTGCCATCTTTAGTGCAGGGAGTTTTGCTCCCGCTGGTCTCATTCTGTTTGTGTACAGCAGATGTTCGGGGTAAAGGAGAATAATCCTAATCTCAGTATTTGGCCAAATGTTGTCACTGACATCATGACACTGAGCAGGGGGATAACAGGCTCTGTCCCCTGTCCCCTGTCCCTTGTCCCCTGAGCCTTGCTATCTTTATTATTTTTGAAAGGCTGTGTAATATTTTCAGTCTTTATGTGAAATTTTATGATAAGAATACCTCCTATGCTTTTTTACCAGCAATCGTGGTGAGCGTGGAAGTGTTGAATTCTTCGTAGTCGGTTCATAAGTGCTGTGAAACATGGAAATATGCTTTAGCTATGATTTCCTGGTGCCATGTATAACTACAGTGGAATGGTATGCGTTATCATGCCAATTTCCTGCCATTTGAATCCCAGAAGCTTGGAATCACAGTAAAGCCATTTTTGACGCTTCCTATTCTTCCACATTTTATAAGGGAATAAGAATTAGAAAGCTAGAATTAACATGCCAAAAAAGGCTCAGCTATTTGGTCTGTTACCATAATGCAAACATTAACAACACACAATTCTTTTTTTTTAAAGTTACGCTTTGGTAAACTTAATTGTCACTCAAAACTTTCACACATCAGTCTGTTCTGAGAGACATGTATGTTATCTGAGGAGGAAGAGAAGTGTTAGATTTGGCAAAGAGAATACTGGGTCATGTGTAAAGCAGAGCCCCGTGGAATCCGAGTGGCAGACCGAGGCGGCCATCTGTTAATACCAGAAGTCTCTCATTTCATAGCCAATTTCACCATCCGGTAATGTACAGTAGCCTGCGCTCACCAAGCACAAGAGCAGAGTGTTAGCTGTTTGCAGTTTAATCTGTGGCAAAGTCAATGAAAGGGAACATTCCTTATGCACCACTAGACCCAACACAAAGTAAAGGTCATCAGTCTGTCATGTGTTCCCATTGAGGAACTGCACAGGCGGCCATGCTGGAAATGTCTTGCTGTCTGGTATGCCATTCATACAAGGCCATATGTTGCTCATAGTACTGGACTGCTGAGTGAGAGCATGTCTGTGCTGCGGGATGTGCTTCTGCATCATTAGTGCCTGAAATACTGATGTCACAGTGCCAGAAGCAGGAATCTCCATGTGTCACTAAAAACATGTCCACAAACAAACCAGCAAAAGAAGACGTGACGAAACACGTTCAGCTAAACATGACTATTGTAACGAAGCACGTTTCTGAAGCACCAGAATTTTTAATCCACACCTTAAACTTAACAATGGCTCAAATTAATTATGTGAAGGAGAAAACTATACAGCTTTTGAATAATCATTTAGTTTTTCCTGCCTGTAGTTTTCCTGTTTGGTTTAGTCTCACATGTCTCCTTAAATTGTCTCAAGCTGCAAGAGTCAGCTGTTTTCACACAAAAGGCTGCATGCTAACAGCCCAGCACCAAGCCTAGAGAAGCCTGTATCACACAAACATGCTCACGTAGAACAAAACAGTGCCAACAGTGTAAGCAAATGGAGAAAAAAAACTGAATGTATATAAATATATATTTTTCTTATGTTACTACTCATATATTACACTCACTGGCCACTTAATTAGGTATACCTGTTCAACTGCTTGTTAAATATCTAATTAGCTAATTACATAACAGCAGGTTAGTGCATGTAGGCAGGCGGACATGGTCATGCCAACCTGCATAAGTTCAAACTGAGCAACATAATGGGAATGATACAGTAGGTGACTTAAGTGACTTTGAATAGTTGCTTCACAAATTGCTGATCTACTGGGATTTTCCCACACAATCATCTCCAGGGTTTACAGAGAATGGGCTGGAAAAGAAAAAATATCCAGTGAGCAACAGTTCTCTGAGCGAAAACGACTCGCTGATGCCAGAAGTCAGAGGAGAGTGGCCAAATTGCTTCGAGCTGATAGGAAGGCAGCCGCATCTCAGAAAGCATAACACTTTGAACCTTGGAGCAGATGGGCTACAGCAGCAGAAGAACACACTGAGTGCCACACTCCTCTCCGCCAAGAACAGGAAACTGAGGCTACAGTTCATACAGCTTCACCAAAATTGGACAGGAGATTGGAAACATTGCCTGGTCTGATAACTTTCGATTTCAGCTGCAACATTTGGTCCGCAGGGTCAGAATTTGGCCTAAGCAACATAAAAATATGAATCCGTCTTGCCTTGTAGCAACAGTTCAGGCTGCTGCTGCTGCTGGTTTAATGGTGTGGGGGATGTTTTCTTGGCACCTTAATACCAGCAGAGCATACCTGAGTATTATTGTTAACCATCCCTTTATGACCACAGTGTATTCATCTTCTAATGGCTGCTTCCAGCAAGATGACTCACCGCGCCACAAAGCTCAGATTATCTCAGTCTGGTTTCCAGCACCTGCTTAAATTTATGCCATGAAATGAAGGCAGTTTCTTAAGGCAAGAAGTGGCTGGTGAGTGTATATTAAAGCATGTGATCACTATTTGTCAAATACACTGTTAATTGCTTAAAGGTAGTTAAAATGAGTACTTAAAGGCTAATAAATCAACTATTCCAATAATAAAGGCTAGGACTGCTGTGTTTTGCTCAAGGAATACTTCTGATACTTAATATTTTATTGCAGAACTTGAAGGTGAAAATTTCAGCATTGTAGTTGAGCTGTATAACTTAAGTGTGCTGTGTGTATTCTTCAAACATTTTACACGCTTGACTACATGGTTCCAAGTAGTAAAAATAGATAAACCCTCCAGTGGGTCATTAAAACAAAACAATAGCTGTTATTCATTTGATTCCATGAATAGTTATTGTGGAATTTGAGAATTCTGTGGCTTGTAGTCTTGCTGTTCTATGGGCCATTATGGCCAGGCAGTCCAGAAACAGTACTTTAGTGTTCTCAGCAGCAGAAGTGGGATGGAGCGTCATGATACAATATTCTGTCTGTTCCAGTTTGATTTGCAGTCCTTCCATCCTCCAGTCTCTCTTTGTCTAAAGTGTTCCACTTCCTCATTGTGTATTTATGGCAAAAAAACAAAACAAAACCTACCGTTTGCTCCCATACAGACATCGTCATTTAAGACTGTATTTATTCAGAATATGATCATTTACGAATAACACATCATTTCATCGTTAATGCGCCAAAACAAACAGAAAAAAGTCACTGGCACATGACCTTAAATAAAGGATGACGAGTGGAAATGGGTCAGAGAGTTTTGGTGCTGTATTCATTTATTTTCTGTTATTGTAAATTGTGAAAAACAGAACCTTTTAGAGATGAATCTGTAACATTTGGCATTGGACAAGTTCCAAGGCCATGTGATGTAGATGAGCAAGAAAAACAGGTATCCTGGAAACCCCAACGGCTGCTCTCTTCAAACGAGGTCTGCATGTGTGGGTCTCAGGCATGTGTGGTTAACACCTTACAAACTCTAATTTGTGTCCTGAATATTCCTTGCTCTCCTGGGGATTATGTACATATATTGATCACACTGAGCTCTGAAAACATTAGTGTTGGCGTAGCTTAGTAACGTCATTTTAGGGCATTTTCCTGGTGGATCTCTACTCTCGTGCGATCTGTTGGTTTGAAGAAATTATTCATAAATCAATAAAACAGCAAAGCAGTGTGTTTCTTTGAGAATCCACTATATAAAGCTTCGTGTCTGTCTGACTCACTCTCAGCCAATGGAATAAACCCTTTTTTTCTCTGTGAATGAATGAAGTCAGTTACATAACTTCCAATAGTCATCGTTACAGGTGTGTGAACGTTTCACCCAATGAGGAAACAGGTCCTGAGATGGTTTATGTGGCCAAAGGTGGTTCATAACTGCAGTGTGTGTTAATAACAGCAGACATGAGTCACCATCAGGCCCGTCTTACGTAAGCGCTTCTCTTCTCCACCCAACTTACTGCTATAGTGCACCACACCCCAGATTCATTCACACACCGCTCTGCTGTGCCCAGCCTCCCATTGATGGCAAAGAGCGCGCTACTCATCTCGTTCCACGCTGCAGACGTCAGTTTAAAGCACGTAAAAAGCCCAGGCAGCAGAGCCTAATCAGTGCAATAAAATACTAGCACCTCAAATTTTAACATGACATCCTTTCACTTGACATCATCACTTTTGTTTGAATGCAGTATTTTTTTTTTTGGTCAGTGCAGCTGGAATGTATATAAATGTAGATTATTCGGTTGGTGTAGTGTGCTATCTTTGTCAGGCTGCTGACACTGATCTAGAAGGGCAGTTGAGGTTTCCTGCTGGTCAGGGTTTATAATCCGATAAGTATTCACATAACCATGGGGGGGCAGAATAGAGTTAACATGACCCCCCAGGGATGCAGAAAGAGACAGAGGGAGGTAGGAGGGCCTTTGGTGCTGTCATCAGTCAGGCCACTGACGTCACTGCTCACACAAAACACACTTGGTCCCATCACCAAAAGCAAAATGATAGAAAGGATCTGTTTTACACACAACTAAAAAAAAAAGAAGAATATATACATATTGGAAATAGATTAAATTAACATTTTATTTATCAGCTGGTATCAAATCACAATGTAACATTTTTCAGATCTTGAAATAACCTACTGCTATTCGAACATTGTTTGTTTTGGGTATTTTTTGCATTACAGTTTCAGCCACTAAGAACACAAACTCTGGATGCTAGCCCCTTTTCTAAAACTGAATTTATCTGCCTGTGCGTTTCATCAGCTGTCAAGTATTATCTTACTTTGGAAAGGCTGTAACCGTGCCATGAAATCTCTCATCTACAGCTTGCTGTATCTAAGCCAAACAAACAGATAAGAATGTGTTTTCCTGCTGACATCAAGTGGCCACAGTGATAACTACACACTTCTGTGCTGCTAAGACTGCATCCTGCTTGTGTGGAATTGATGCGTTACAAAGCAATGTAATGACAATTTTTCATGACTGTTTGGTAAGATCCACTGAATCTGGCTGAAGCTAAAATCTAAAATCACTAATATAAATGCTATTCTAACAAAGCGAATGCCTCTTCATTTAAAATAAATCACTGTGCGTTCATAATCCAAATATTTTAGTGTACCAATATATATGTGAGAATTAAAGCTGGATTTAAAAAAGATCTATTACCTCTTTGTACTCTAACAGCATGCTTTTTATGGTCAGAGGCATCTGATTGTCAACTGGTGTCTGTCAATGCACATCCCCTAACATGGGCACTAACATGATTAGACATAAATAGCTCCTGTCTCAATAGACTGTGTAACTAGATACCTCCAAAGCGACCATGTGAATAGTTTGCATACCACAGGCACGAGCCACTACAGAGGAAAAATGATACAGATGACTCAAAATCTATAGCAGACAGCAGCTCAGTCTCTCACAAAATCCTGGTAGAACAGCAGTACAATTTCAGTCCTCCTTGTTTTTTTGTTTGGTTTTTTTTAGGGGGCGGGGGGGGGGGGGGGTTTTTGTTTTATTTTTTAAAAAGGGGGGGGGCAGGGGGGGGGGCAGGGGATTAGCCGTG
>VOQJ01026501.1:5955-17621 GCA_015052665.1 Apistogramma diplotaenia | reverse complement strand
GGGGGGGGGGGGGGGGGTGGGGGGGGGGGGGGTCTCCTGGGGGGGGCTTGGGGGGGGGGGATGTAGAGACACTCAACATTCCTCTAACCCTGGACCACGGAGAGTATATGTGTGCATGTGTGTCTGCATGTACTGTAGGATGGGGGAGATTGGAAAACTGAGAGGGTGAAGGCCAAGATGGGAAACATGTACGGTCAGACAACTGAGGAGCTACGACGAAGAGAAGGAAGGCAGCTCTGAGGAGTCAGAGCAGACTAAGGACAAAGAGTTGTTCCTGTGCATCTTAAATACCTCATCACAGAGGCTGCATTACTTTTGTAACAGCAGACATTTTAAGCTATTGTACTTTTTAAAGTAATAGGTGATGTCATGTCCATTAAAGCACTGACTTCTCATAAGTTATTCTATTGTGGCCATGGACAAAAGAAAAAGCAAGCATTAGTTGCACTACTAGTTAAGAAAAATACCCTTTTGTGCTGATGACCAGGAGCATTGTCATGTTGGAAGCAAAAATGAAAGACTGTATGTTCCAAATGAGAAATAATACTTACGTTATCAGTTTTGGAGGTCTTCTCGTTTCATCCAAATACAATCAAAGTGAGTGGGATCTTGTGTCTGATGTTCACAAGTCTGAAGATGACATTAAAAGCGTCAGTGTTGCTGTTTCTCTCTGGCATTGATGTGAAAAAGCTCAACTGTAACTGCTTCCTGAAAAATATAAATATCACCAATTAACCTGTTGACAGTGTCCTGTGTGGATTATCCAGAATAAAAGGATCGTTGTATCTGGAAAGAGAGATAATATATTTTCAGTGATGTATGAGCCAGAAACAAAACTACACTCAGCCCTGCTGTGTTGGCTTGAACATACAGAACAGTATCTCAAAGCTAGGGAAAAATAATTATATACAATTAAAGTTAAAAAAAAAAAAGGATTTGTTGGATTCTGGGTGAAGCAGGTTTTCAATATTAATCACAACCTCCACATATTTGACCACATGTGATATGCTTACATTTATTACAGACTCCTGTTTGAAGAAGATTATGATATTTTTTTGTTGGACTGCATCACAGTTAGCTAAAGAAACAAGCAGGCTTACTGAAAATGCTCTTTTGACTTGTTATTTAGCAAAGAAAAAGGATAAAGTTTATTTGCTGTTTTATTGCTCAGGATAATATATTTTGCATGTGTCCATAATTTCATATGAGTTCTTCAAGATGCACAGTTATGAGAACTAACTAATCACGAGCTTACAGATTGAGTCAGCAGAGGGTGCTGTTCACTACATATCAACTCAAGTAAATTGTAGCACAATGCTGCCTCTGGATATCCAATTTATCAATAGAGGGGTAGGTGAGAAATCTGGGTCAAACAAACCAGACACTTTCAGACGCATTTAAATTGAACTGTACACGGCACAAGCCTCCTGAAGCCTTTTTCCCCGTGTTCTTTTGAAACAAGGCCATCTCAATCACTTGACTGTGTGATTTACACACGTTCACACACGTGCCCTCACAACAAGCTCTCGCTCACACTCACGCACACACACATACACAGAGCATGCTGTGGCAGGCATTCTAAGTGACGAGTGATCATGCTGGTTTATAATGGGATGCTAATGGAGACTGGCACAGCTTACAAGCATCATACAGTTACTCAGATGGCGAGAGAGCGAGCTCACACTGAACACCAAACATGTCCCACTCTTAACAAAGATAAAGACGCAGCTCTCCTGACATCAATGCAAAACCAGCCACATGGAAAAGTTTGAGCTTTTATTCACTAAGAAAGGCAGAGTGAAGAGGAGGTGTGGAGGTTTGTGAGGAGGCATGTGGCAAAATACGTTTTTGTGTGTGCATGTCAGGATTTCATAATCAAGACACACTGCGCTGTCGTAAGTTGCTGTTGGGATGCAGAATAGAAATAAATCGTCATCAGTGGCATCGAGTCAATCAGCTGAAACCCAAAGCATACTGATGAGTCTACATGGTCAGCCAGACACATTCATTTGGAGCCGAGTGCAGCCTGGTGGGTGCCAAGAGTGATGAGCAGCTCTGCAGGGGGCACTAGCTTCTAATGTAAAGCTTCCTTGAGCATGAAGACACACACACACACACACACACACATGCTCTAGAACCAAAGACTGGCACGCACATCAAAGAAAGCATATGGAGTGCTGTTTCATTGGAGCTCTCCACCAATTTCCTCTTACAGAGGAAGGCTGACGAAAGAGCCAGCCATCTCCTCCACACAGCGCAATCAGACAGCGCATCTCAAATCCACAATTCACCGCACACCGCTTTTTGAGGGGTTGCCATAGAAACTCTGCTGGGTAGTAGCGGGCAGAAAATGAGAGGAGATGAGCGGGGCTATTTCCCCCCCTCCACCTTTCTCTCTGCCTCCCTGCCACCATATTTTGTCCTCAGAATGACTATATTATTTTCTATTCTTTGTCTTCCATTTGCTTACACGAACACAGCAAAACTGCATATCTATATGCCATGTCACAATTAGAGTAAACAACTGTCATTTGTGCAGACGAACCCTTCATTCATGCAAATGAACTAATTCTAAATGACTGCCACTTCACTTATACTTGCATATACTCGCATTTAAACTGGCTATGTGACATGTTTTAAAGATTCAAATTTACTCGGTGTGCTTGTGAATCCTACTTAACATAATAACAGTCATCTGACTGGCCTGTTTGAGACTCAACCAAAACCTCTTACAGCAAAAACATTGTAGATTCCAAGTGTGCAATATGTTGAAGTGGATATGGTGCGACATCTTGTGCTGGCAGTTCTGAATCAGCTGGAGTAACTACTATAGATAGTGTACTTCATGCGAGTTTAAATAGTCATTCAATATAATGATTGGGTTGACGTGCAGCTGAGCTTGAAGCATAGGTCCTATGCTCGCTCTTTCTTGTCTCTGTGTCCTCACCTCCCAGATTGTCAAGAGGAGGAGGGGAGCTGAGCCTGTCAGCATCTCTTTCTTTCTCTCTATTATTTCCTGCCTTCCTCTCTGTGTCTATTTTCTCTCTCTCTCTCTCTGCCTCCTTTCATTGATGACCAACCTGTCAGCAGCTCCTGTTGTGGTAGAAAGGGGATGCTCTGCATGTGAGTGAATGAGATACACAGTCTTCTTTTTGCTATGAAAGCATTTCTGTCTGTCCTGTCCAGTGTTTAAGAAAAAGCTCAGTTTCTCATCAATGACAATGTCGAACCCAAATTGTGGGATTTCTCTTTGGCTGATGCAGGAGAGGGAAGTCTTCGTGTTGCCTCACTGCATTCAGTGGCTCCTTTCTGAAACTCTTTGCGCTCAGATACTTGGTGTTACGCAGTGTTCCTTACATCAGAGCGCTAATGAGCCAGTGGCCATATTAGCGCCACCACAGAAACAGCCACGCACTAACTTTCTGCCAGGGGACAGCGTTTTCCAGTCCACTGGACTACCAAGGCGCCTACCATTCTTTCCACCCCACCCCCCCACCCCCTGCGTCCCCTGCTAACCTCTATAACGTAGAAGACACCCAGAAAAGATTTCCTCTGAGATATATGGCACATGAAGTTCCCTTCAAGCAAAGGAGAAAATGTGTTTTCAAGATTTTGTCTTGAGATAAATCATCGAACAAGCTCTGCTTTTGCATTGGTGACAAAAAAAATAAATGGCAGATCTGTCAACTGAAATAATCTCCAATAAACTTGTTTCTGTTTTGGCCCAATTAGGCTAACTAAACATCTATGACTACAATGGTTTCAAAAAACAGAAATACAAAATACAGATTCATTGTAACATGTAAACCTTCTTATTGGAATTCGGGGCTAAACACAAGGGTTAAATGTGTGGAGCAAATACAATAACTGAACCCAACACAATTTATTTGCAAGCCCTCATAGATGTAGCAAATGAAAAGAGTTGCCTGTCTTTGTGGAAATTCTCCCTGTGTGCACACACACCCATTTTGGATTTGTCAGTGTCACTGCCTTCTCCCCTTCGCCTCAAATAGCTGCTCTCTGAAATGGAATCCAAGGGCCCTCAGGGTTTCTGACAATGTTTCAAACATTCCTAAGTAAAATGAACAGCAGTGTAACCTCAACGTTATTAAATCTAAAAGTTTGCTCCAATGAGAATGTATTGAGGCAAAACGGGTCACAATTTTTACCATTCCAAGTTATCACCCTACTTTTAGACCTCCAATTCATGCAAAACAAGCGAGCAGTGAAATTCTGGATGACAATGAAAAAAGGTCTGTTATTAAAAACTTGTTCACATTAAATAGCAAAAGATAAGGTTATAAATCCTTTACTTTTGAATATAATAAATGTAAGAATCCAAATGCACCAAATGCATTAGGATGTAAAAAAAATCCTCTTTGTTTACTGTGTAAAGTAGAACATATTAAGTCTTTCCTGTTATCATTACGGCAGCATGAAAAAGAAAATGCAAAAAATCCACAGCAGGAATTTATAACCATAAATTTATTTTCTATTGTACTGTTTTAAATTTGTAGGCTGTAGGAAAATCAAGTTATTTTTAAATAAGTAGACCTGCGTATCCAGCGCTACAGCAGAAACTGTCAGGATGGGGTTAAAATCAAAAATATTTTTCATGTTTTGAGGAGGTAAAAATAACAAATTGTCTTAAATGGGATGTTTCAGCAAAACTTTGGTACATGATGGTTCTTTGGCTTTTACTGTTGCACCATGAGGTTAACATTTTTGTTTTCAATGCAAATTTGAGTCAGTTTTACTTTTTGCATTGTATAACTTGGAACACAGTTTTGCACTCTGTTGCAAAAAGGGAAAAGTCAGCATAGGGTGTGTATTAAATTTAATGTTTTATTTCTAAACACATTCTTAGAAACAAAATATTTCTTCTTACTGCCTAAAGTTGTCTTTGTAAATCTATTTTTTAAGAATGAAATTTATAAATATATGAAACAGCTGGAGAGTGTAGTGGCAACACTACTGTCTTTGGAACAATAGATTAGGTGCTTGAATCCTATCTAGGGCATGCATCCAGTATGCAGTAGACTAGTCCCCCATGCTACCCAAGTGTACCTTGGATTATGAGCTTGATGCCATACCAACTCAGATAACCCTTGGATTAACAAGGTCCGCATCAAGGGAACCTGGACATGTTGAGGAACAAGGATAAGCGGACACAAGATCAATAGGGAACTGTTGGAATGCTACTACACATGTAAACGCAGTGATCCCCAGAAGTTGGACCTATGGATTGTTAGACACCCAACATACTACTATTGCAACAACTGGTAGTTTGGTGTTCAAACATCTGTAAGAAGGAACTGTTTTCACAACTAGAGACTGACAAGGTACAACACAAATACTACAGCAAGGGAAAGCTAAGATGTTAGGTCAGGGTAAAGCTATCATCATCCCCACACTCCAAGATTGGATGTCAAGCCCCAAGAACAACTGGTATGTTGAGTGCCAGAGCAGCTGATGTGAAAGAGAAGCTCATGGCTAAGCTGAAAACCTAGACCCTTCATGGTCGATTACTAAGACTACGTGAAGAACCCTCTGAAAGTCTACTAGAAGAAGTGAATGCCGCACTACGGACAATCCATATTTTAACCATCACTGAAACAACCAGCTGATCTGTTAACACAGCAGCTTCTAGAGATGCTTGGCTATAAGATGAACAGTAGAGCATACTTTCCATAGAAACTAGAGGCCAAGATCAAGGCAGTATAAAGGGAAGTCAGTCAGCGATTAGAGCTGCAGAAATGTGTGATAAAGAAAGGGGTGCCTAAGAAGTAGAACAAGCTGTCCACACCTGAGGCCAATCAAAGACTCTTTGGCTAACTGCTTGAAGAGATATACCGGAGATATGGAAGCCTGGAGAGTAAACCAGATGTTTTCCACTGAATCATCCAAGGTGTACTCTCTGTGACATGGAACCATATGAAAACAACCCCACCACCTCTGCCAAGACTGGAGTAAAAGCAATACTGGAAGAGCATTGTGGGAGAAATATGCAACACATAACAGCAATGCTCAATGTCTAGTGGATCTAAGAGCAGGTCACAGCAAATTTCCTGTCAGACATCCAAGAAAGAGTCTCAAATATGAAGAGCTGGGCAGCACCAGCCTGATATGATTCACACCTACTAGCTAAAGAAGCTAACTGCACTCCAAGAGCATCTGGCAGCACAAATGAACAGCTGCTAATGTATAAGACACACCAAGAATGGCTGACCAAAGATCAGACAGTCCTGATCCCCAAGGACCACCAGAAGAGACCAGTCCCATCCAACTATTGTCCAAAAACCTGCCTCAGCACAGCATGGAAGTTCCTGTCAGATATCATAGCAGCTAAGATGAACAAGCACATGGCTAAGAACACGAGGGGAGTCCAGAAAGGAACTGACAGAAACACCAAGAGGAGCAAAGAACAGCTACTGGTGGATAGAGCACTCAGTCAAGACTGTAAGATTGGACTGACCAACCTGTACGCCACCTGGATTGACTACAAGAAAATAAATGACATAATGCCTCACACATCAACAACATCAGAATGTGATTTGGACTGGAGAAGTGTAGGCAGATAATAACAAAGAGAGGAAAGGTAGTAAGAACTGAGGGGGATTGCAGAACACTGGCAACATTGTAGACATTGAGGATTGCTACAAGAGCCTTGGAATCCCAACAGTAAATGAGAACCATGAAGAGACTATGATGAAAGCTGCAACTGTCAAGTACCTGCAGAGAATAAGGCAAGTCCTGTGGAGTCAGTTGAGTGGGAAGAACAAGATCCAGGCAATCAAAACCTACACCCTGCTGGTCATCAGATATCCTGCTGGGATTACAAGCTGGCCAAAGGAGGAGACAGAATCCACAGACATCAAGACAAGAAACCTCTGTACCATGCATGGAGGGTTTCATCCCAAATTGAGAATGTAAGCTAAGCAGAAGGAAGGATGTCGAGGACTAGTGAGTGTCACAACCACTATCCTGCATGAAACAACAAAGATCCATGAGTATATCAGAAGGATGAAAACCTAAAGACAATTCTTCATCTTCCTGGATCGTGCATGTCTTTCTTTTGAGTTTGTTTACATCAAACAACAAATAAACAACTGATCATGTGTTTAGTGCGTCCCTCTGGCAGCAGAAATCTGAGAAAGAAGAGGAACAAGAACAGATATCATGGAAGGACAGGCCTCTGTACACAATGTGCCACCAACAGATGGAAGAACTGACTGATAACAATGGTTGGACAATGCTGGGCTGTCAGATAGTACAGAGGCACTAATCATGGCAGCACAGGAACAGTGTGCAGAAATGCCCCCGAGACAATCCAGCACATAACAGCAGGGCGCAAGATGCTAGCAGGCAGGGCACACATGGAACACCATAACCAAGTGCCAAGTATGACCTGGAAGTCCTGAGGTCAAAATGGCATACACCCCAAAGGGCGGTCAAGAATGACAGAGCTAAGATCCTGTGAGACTTCCAGATACAAACAGACAAACTTGTGATGGCTAAACAACCAGCTGTAGCAGTGTTGGACAAACAAAGGAAGAAGGCCATAGTGATAGACAGTGCAATACCAAGTGATGGCAACATAAAGAAAGAACACAAGAAGCTGGTTAAATACCAGGTGCTCAGAGAAGAGCTAGAGAGGATGGATGGATGGATGGATGGATGGATGGATGGATGGATGGATGGATGGATGGATGGATGGATGGATGGATGGATGGATGGATGGATGGATGGATGGATGGATGGATAGATAGATGGATGGATGGATAGATAGATAGATAGATAGATAGATAGATAGATAGATAGATAGATAGATAGATAGATAGATAGATAGATAGATAGATAGATAGATAGATAGATAGATAGATAGATAGATAGATAGATAGATAGACCATATGACCTATGAACCCAGATGTCTCGTTTTGCACTACCATAAGCTTTAAAATTAGGATTTGATAGATTTTTCCTTCTATGTTAGTTACCCACTCTTTTTGTCAAAAACCAAATAGCTGTGAGGCTGAGTCCTGTCAGCCTTTATAGTACGAACATGTTAAAGAAGTTACACTGTTAACTGGTGCTTTGGTGTTAACCAGTATACTGTTTAACCTTGTTACAGTAGTGGTGGTGGAACTGTGACTGGGAGCAACTCTGGGTTCAGTCTCTTGCTTAAGACACTTTAACACAGAGATGTGTCAGGGATCAAACTGCCAACCCTGCAATTTGTAGACAAGTAGTAGACCACTGTAGCAGAGGATATCACCTGTCAAATCAGTAGTTTTACCTTTTTTTTTCTTTTAGAAGAAATAATAAAAATTCGAGGTTTTACATCTCCTTACACTGGCACACTGACAAAACTGACAACTATGTAGTTCAACCTTGGTTAAAAGCATGTCAGGCTGCTACATCAAAGATTCACATGCCTCTTTGTTCCAAGATTATCCTGCTTGAGAAAAGGTTAATGTACAGAAGCATTACACAGATGCTAATGTTAGCTATCCAAAAACAAACAAGGAGTGAAATTTATCACAACACTGATACATTTCAGATTTGATCTGTATTTCTTGTTTCAAGTAACTCTCACAAATAAAACAACTACAGGGAAAAAAATGCTTTTTGATTTCAAACTTGGAAGACTCCCAAAGTGCCTCGTGTAAGATGTGGGTCCAAAAGTACAATTTTATTTGTTGTACAATTCATGGAACTGTCTGGGAATGAATGCCCTCCAGAGGCCCATTCATAAGATAAATTGGCCTGAAATTCATTGGTCTTGCAGACAGTCTGTGCTTCTGTATGTATGGCTCACTCTCTCCCTCCTGCATTTTAGCAGTAACACTCAAGCAAACTGCCGGAAACTCACACTAACAAACATGAATGTACCCTCACGACCTTGTGTTCTTTTGTGTTATTCTGGATTGCCGTAAGCTCGAGCTAAAAGAAGGGTAAAAAACACCTATGTCTGTCTGCATAGCTGAAGTCCAGCCTAAGGCCTCCCAGGCTTCAGTGAAGTGTGCTGTGATTTGACAGGGCCAGTGACGAGAGGCACTGTAAATATTTGGCTGTCATGTGACTCATTTAATGGCCTCAAGGAACCAACAAAAGGTCAGTGTTTTCTGATGCCATTGCCAACAACTAAATTAAGTGACCTCATCTCTTGCTCATGCATGTCTCTCTCAGGAGATGGATACATTGGATACATTGAAGTCGCTGCATCGTTCTGTGCATATACTGCAGCAATCATACATTTCTAGCAGTACACACAGTAATCACACACACACACACGTCCTCATGCATGTCGTGTCTGAAAGTGACAGCAGTGTATTAACACATCTCCACAGCTTCTTTCATAAATTAAATTACGATCCAAGTTCTTCATCCCAGCTCACACAAAACCTTAAATAGCCTCATTTAAACTTCACTCATTACATGGAAGAATGAAAATCAATTTGAAATCAAGAAGACAGTTTTTAATACCACTTCAGTTGATTTTTGTGTGTCTCTGTCCTAACATGACTTAATTTTTCTAGCTCTTGTTACTAATGAATTAGTACTTATGTGCAATGTGCTGGGATCACAAAAATATGTTGCATCAGGAGATGAAAACAAGAACACAGTGTTCAAAATCTGTAAAGAACAGTCAAGTAGCAGAATGTCTGCTGCAAGGAAATACAAAGCTAGGAAAGAGAGCCATAACAAAAGCAAAAAGAAAATAAGTGTCGACACGTGTCCAAGACCCCTGAAACTCTATAATGGCCCCAGTGGAAAAACCACTAATGAAATATCCCCCCATGTGCTAAAACACTCATTACACAAATTCAGTGGGCAAATTAAAATCCTTTTCTTTTCAGTCTGCATCTGGTCTCTCTGAATAAAATGTGGTTTACTTTGTTCAGTTCAGGGAGATGTGGGAGATCAGGGAGGAAATAAGTTAGACAGAGCAATCCGCCAAAGCGCACGAGCAAGACTGGCAGGTTGTGGTTCTCCCTCTGTGTCAGCTGAGTGGTGATGGATCTAACAAGTTTGGGATTTGTGCACAAAGCTTTAAAGTAATCTGTCATGTCAAACCTCCAAATAAAGGCATACAACATCTCTGGTGAGAGGCAGACAGTACACTGGTATGTTCAAGTGGCACCGAAATGCATCTTATAATCAGAAAAAATCCACACCATAACTCCAGCCCTATTGTATGGAGTCAGTCATTCATTTTGTAGACAGTTTAACAGGACTTGCTACATAACATTATATTTATCTCCTAATTTTTCTAATTAAGCATAGCATATTCAAAACTCTGTTACTTTCTTGAAGGTCCAATCTCCTTTTTTATAGGAGATTTTGTTCAAATATTACCTCATTAGCTACATGTACCATCCAATAACTCATTGTATCCCTTTTGGAGACAAGGAGTTCCTGCTATTAGTGTGTTTGAAATCAAACTGTGTGTTTAATTGGTTTTTCGCCACATATATTATCACCGCTGTAGAAGCCTCAGCCTGTAGTTTCACATATGGGAATGGTGGTTGGTTGGTTAGTCCATCACTTTTTGCCATAAACATTTGCAGTTTAGATCCTAATGGCTCTGCCTGGAAGCCTGAAGTTTGGGGCCCAGTGTTTTGGTGGCCTTGGTGTTCACAAACATTATGAGTGAGGGCTGGATCTGGCTGAAAAACTGAAGGACACTGCTCACTCATATGAAAGCAACTTGTCATTCACTAGGTAGGCCTGCACTAAAGCATACAGATTTCATTGATCTATCTTTGTTTAGTTTATTTTCCATGTTTTTTTTTTAACTTGAAGAAGTCAAACTTTGCTTTTCTTTTCATTATTGTGGATTAGTAACAATGCAAATAGAGCACAATGACTGAGCACAATCCACACAGCATTACTGCCAAAGGCTAAAGATGGAAACATCCCCAGAATCAGTAAGGGGGCAACTTTCATGGACTTATTGGTCCTGTTGCACCCTTGGGTGGCTTAGCTGAGAGTGAAGTAAATTTAAAATATTGGAAAGTCCAGCTGTTCTTGATTGTGGCTACTTTTGTCCACAGTAGAGATTTTCAGTTAGCATTGTTGCCTGCCTCGTCCTGTCCCGCACCAAAATTTACAAAATAAATATAATGTTGCTGAAACTAGCAAATTAGAGCATAAGATCTAAAAGTGATTACCGAGGTCATCTGCCACAAGTGCTGAAACGTCATTTACCCGTAGAGTTCTATACAACTGGAAATCTTTTCTGTAACCAGAAATGTCGCCCCCTGCAGGAACTTCTGGCTTAATCTTTCAGCAGGTGTGTCTCTTCTGCATGAAAAAACTAAAATTAAAATTAAAATAGAGGAGATTATGGCAATGCTACACGTGAACTTGCAAGAATAAATGATTTATAAATCCATTATTAAATACTTAACTTATTTATGTGATAGTTCACAATTTACTGAAGCGCCATATACACGACCATTAATTCAGGAAAGTAATTAAATAATATGTGTCTTACTTTTATTACTTTCCTGAATTAATGAGTTATTTTTTGTTTATATATAAGAATATATACAGTCATTATTTATCATAGGTACTGTAGTACTTGGTCTGAAATGAGATTATCATGGATAGAGTGTCAAAATTTGATAATGTCTGAACTTTTTAAAATCCTGTATGCACTG
>VOQJ01026495.1:16663-32887 GCA_015052665.1 Apistogramma diplotaenia | reverse complement strand
ACATCTTTTTTCACCAAAGTCCTCCCACATCCAAGCACCTGAGTTGCGTTCTGCTCGGAGTGCTGGTACCCATCCACTTCCTCCAAAGTCCCACTGGCTTTCCAAGCCTGGTGGGACGTCTTCTTCAGCTTAATGGCTCCCTTCATCTTGGGTGACCACCATCTGGTTTGGGGATTACCACCTTGCAGCCTCCTCAACAATGGAGATACAGAACATGGCCCATTTGGACTCAATGCAGCATCTCTCAGAATGCTGTCAAAGTGGGGGGTGCTGTTGAGCAAGCTATGGAGTAGGATGCTTATAGCTTACCTCTGCAGATCTATTGCATAAAAAGTATATTTAAGGGCCTTTGTATGTAATTATATAAGTAGAAAAGCAATGTGAAGATCTTGAATCCAGATCCCGAAGAAATAACATCAGGATTGTTGATGTTTCAGGGGCCTGACAGCTGCTCCCCCTCATCCATTGCTAAACTGCTACAGAAGGCTCTTGATACTAGCCAATGCCCCGCTGATTGACAGGTCCCACAGTTCCCTACAACTGGTGCCAAAAACAGGGCAGTGACGAGAACATAAAAAAGATAAAGATCCTTAGATCGTATCGAATGGAATTACATTGGATAGATTCGGTTTTGGCCAGAGCTGCATCTATTCATTATTCCATCAATTAATCAAGTAATCTGATCTGAAGAGTAAACCCAACAATCAAAACGACCCCCTACGAGCAAGCACTTGGCGACAGTGGAAAGGAAAAACTCCCTTTTAACAGGAAGAAACCTCCAGCAGAACCAGGCTCAGGGAGGGGCAGTCATCTGCCGCGACCGGTTGGGGATGTTGTAATGCTTTGTATCTACTATGGATCTATTATGTCTACAAGCATTATGTGGCAGGATATTTAATTTTGCTGAAATTTCACTGCAGCACCTCAAAATGGTACTCAGTACTTTGTTCGGTCTCCACGTGCTTCTGTGCAAGCTGACATCATCAGTTCATGCTCCCCATGAGACCACCTCTTGTGCACGAGCTGTTAATTTCCTCAACATCAAAGCAGCTGAAGCGATTAACACCCCTCTGCTATTTAACTGGCCATAGTAATATAGAGGTTTAATTTCATTCATGCTGGTTAAAAAGTGGTCCTTTAATTTCTTTCTACAGAGCATCTTAGTTTTCCTGTAGGTATTGATAGACAGCTGTGGTTATCAGCAGTTTACATTGTAATGGCACCTGTCACAGCTGACAGCTTCTAATAACAAACCTGCTTCACAAATTATCATTAACCCGATCAATTAACAAAGTTAAGTTAAAAAATAAAGGTGTGTATAATTAAATGTCTAAAATAAAAGCCCTATTGTTACCCCACCAGGCCCGGAGGCATTATGTTTTGGAGATGTCTGTCTATGAATATCTTGAGGGAATTTCTCCACATTTGCATTAACTGTTCTCTTGGACTGTAAAATGAACTGATTGGATGTTTTCATTCAAATGACACAGATCAAGGTCATCTTGAAGTTTTATGCTCTCAGAATATTTTACTCTGGATTCAGTGTTACAAACTCTGTAAAAAATTATAATGACTTTGTCTGACTCAAACTATCCAAAGCCATCCTCCTATAAAAGCCTCCCCCGACATCAGTGCGCCTTGATTGAACAGCACTTTGAGACAAAAAGAGAAACAGTGTCTGTATCTCCATCCAGATTTCACTGAGATTCTCCATTTGTTGTTGAATGATTACACTATGATTCCTTAAATAAGAACCAGTAAGTTATGTTGACGTGTTTGTAGGGCGGATAAGAGAAGTGAGCTACTGATGAGAGACGAGACTAACTGGAACAAAATGGGCTCAGCTCCACAAGCAACAGCCCAACGTTCAAGGCTAAGTCTATAAATCTGTCTGGGGCCTCGGGGGGGGGGCATGTGCACTGATGACTAATTTGGAGCTGCTGGAGTCTGACTGCTGCAGCACAGGTTACTGAGGGGCAAAGCAACGCATCTGTGAGCGCGCAAACACCAAAGAAAATCCCAACTTTAAATGCTTCATTTAAGTTAGTCTGGAAACGCTGTTCAAAGAGAGTTTTTATAGCACTAATGACCAGCTGACGTCAGCGTTTCCTCAGCTCTTTCTCCTGAGCTGTCACCGACCGCAGCTCGAACAATATCAACACTTCTTTAAAAAGCCTTCGAAGACCCACTGCAAACAGTTCAGTTACCGATGCCAGCTGAAGGGTCACAGAGTTTAGTTGTTAGTTTAGTTGAGGCTGAGCAGGCAGAGGGCCGGAGCGCTGGGAGGAAGAGGCCTCGGGGTGTGAACCTGAGCCTCTGTGTTACAGCACAGGGCTCAACCCAGTGAGTGCAGACTTCAGCTCACACCCGTGTTCCACTTAATGACACGTTCACAGCAACACTTCACTATAACTCAGCGCTTCCACCATTTCAACCCTGACTTCAGTACTTTGCCTGTTCTGCACCAGGCCTGGAGAAATTATACTTTGGGATTGTCTGACCATGAGTATCTTGAGGGAATTTCTTCACATTTGGCACAACTGTTCTGGACTGTAAAATGACCTGATTAGATTTTGGCAGTCAAATGCACAGATCCTGGTCAGCTGGAAGCTGGTCTTTGTATGTGAGCTGACATGGATGTAAATGTGCAGCTTCACTGGCCTGTGCACACACACGCAGTCTTGCAGCTGTACGTCTTGATTTTAAAGCCCAGTTGATGTCTTAAACTTCAACTTTTGATTAAAAAATACTAACAATATGAAGCTGTTTGTACATAACTTAGCCAGCTGCAGTCAGTACTTACTGATGAGTCACCTCGTCTCATCTTGTTACCTGCTTTTTCTTTGAACGTGCTGAACAGAGTCCAGCTTGGCCCCAGGTGTGGAGCTGACTCCACCTGCATCATCCGCAGCTTCTGTTAGAGCAGCTGTTGCTGGATTGTGTTGAAGATGCTCATGAAGTTGCAGAACGTGATTGTTACAGTCACATCCGAGGAGTCCAGGTGGCAATACATCCTCTGCAGCAGGAAGATGAGGGCGTCTTTCACGGCACAGTTACCAGAACCACGTGCACAACCAACCCCATGAAATCACGGGCGCTACCCTTTGAGCTGTGCCCTGATTACCAAGCTGGGTGGTCTGTCGTCTTTCGTGCAGTGGAAATATCCTATTTTTTGGCCCCGTGTGCAGGAAACTGTCTGCGTGATTTGATGTGAGATGTTCTAAGAGCTGCTTTGTTTGTTTGTTGCTGCTTCTGTCTCTAAATGTGTTGCTGCCATCAAATTCAGAACGAGTGCAGAGTTTTCAAATAACAAACTGTCATCATTCACTATTTAGTTTTGACAGTATTTTCACTTCATTTCTGGTCAGACGGGGATGAAATCACTGCATTCTGTCCTGCTGTTGGTTGGTTACCTGCAGTATTACACACACTGTGTACTTCATGTAGAGCCCAGTGACAACCCTTAAAATATGTTGTGTGTGTGTGTCCACTCTACCATGTAAAGACAGCTATTTATGCCACTGGAACAGCTTCAAAAAAGTGTGTATCCAGAGCATCCGCCCCCTCATCGCCTCATGCTGGGAGATAATAGACATATTTTTACTATCTTGTGCTCATTATGGCCAGTACACGCCGATTACAGACTCGATTTATGAAGCTCTGAGGCCACACTCCCCTTTGCTTTGGCCGGACCTCTGCTGGAACTGCGTGGAAGTCCAGGGAGAGGATCACAATGAGGAGGAGGAGGATGAGTGGAGAGAGGGATGATGGAGTGGAAGGGAGGGTAGAGGAGAAGAGTGTGAGAGCAGGATAAAAGAAGATAAATACAGAAAGAGAACAAAGGACGGCAGACGAGAGCAAAACAAAGTTTAGGAAGCAAAGAGACGGGGAGACGTGGGCGGACGTGTTCGTAGAGTAAAAGAAAAGCAGGATGCTGTCAAATTATTCTCTTCTTATTTTACTGAGTGAGGCTGTTTGATCAGATAGCACTATACTCAGTTATAAGGTTGTTACATTGAGTATTAATGAGTTATTACCAGGCAAAACTTGTAGGATTAACTTTGGATAAATGGACATCTTTCATTCACTTATGTTAGTGTACCTCAGTCTTCCAGTCATACTGAGAGAGGCTGCAGGAGCTGTGTGGTGCACAACACACACTCCTGAGCCACAGCCTCAAGAAGGCTGATGCTTCAGCTCAGTATAGCATGCGAGGAGCATGAAGCTGAGCGCTGCAGCTAAACCTGGTGGCTGAACGAGGCTCAATATCAGCTCAGACAATACGATTCTGTCCAGAAAAATGCCACACACACATCCATAATAACACACACATACTTGGATCATGTGACAGCAACCAAGCCAACGCCAAGCAGGCGGTGCCCGGTTCACTCAGCATGCTGGAGAATTATAACCAGTGTGTGTGACTCCACACACCAGCAAAGCTTCCAGGAAATAGCTGAACTTAAAGAGGCTACAATCGCTGTATTTACTGGTTGAACTTAAAAATCCACGATGCTGCATCTGATCTAAACTCCTTTACAGCCGGTGTGTGCTGTGACTCTGATGCTGCTCTTTGCAACTGTCATAAACAAACTTTGCCCCTCTGCAAACACAGTGTTTATTTATCTTTAAGTGTGACATCGGGCAGCAGCGATCTGATGCCTGCTTTGGCAATAAATGGGTTTGGATGTGCTGAATCCAGGTGGCAAATAAGGACTTCAGCCTCTTGATATGTTTAACATGAATAGTAGAAATATAACACGCTCATGAAGCCAACTGAGGATTTTATTACCAGCGCTGATTGCTGCAGATGAATGAACGTCTCCTCACAGTGACGATGGCAGGAACATCCGTGAGCTCACAAGCTGAACCGATTCCCCGCTTTCTGCTGTGACCCATCCGGTCGCAGCAGGTGACGGAGCCTGGATCTGCTGGAGGGTCGCTGATCGTGGGGTTTTCTCTGTAATTACTGAGGCCTTTACCTTACAATACGAAGCACATTAAAACTGAACAGGAAATGTGTAAAATGTTTTATCTACAGGTTCCACTTCAGGTCGTTTTAAGACCTGCTAAAGATCAGACCTCTTTCATGTCCTGATATGCAAAACATACTTTCTTTCTACGATTGTGCATACATGCACACACATAAAATTGCTGAAAAATAGTGTCATTATATTGTCAGCATGCATACAAAAATTAAAAAGTTGGAAAAAAACCTTCTATGCAGGTCTTCACGGCTTAACCACAGGTTAACCACTCCACATGTTCACAGCAATGACGACAGAAAACTACAGTCTTTAATCATTTTAATGCCACCTGAGTCCAACTAGAACTCTAATAATCACACATCCAAACAACAGTGAAACACGACAACAGATTCAGCGTTTCCAGTGCCCGTCTGTCCCGTCACCGTGCGCGTCCCAGCTACGCGATTCATCTCTGCAAAATAAAGGCTTCGCTCCGCTTCTGGACACGTGAGAACAGACTGCAACATGGGAAAATCCAGGTAAATCCACGAAGAACACATCGGGACACGGGGGGAGCCGGGAAACAACGATCACAAATGAAGGCACGGCCGAGGCAGGGGAGCTGTACGTGGACTCCAGCGCCTCCGGGTTCTCTTTTTTGGAATGCATAAGAGGAAGAATTCTTGTTGATGGGAAACAGATGTAATAAATATTGTTACAAACAATATTTATTGTTTCTGGAAATTACTAAGTGCCATTGCTGTTTCACTGATTCCCTGGAAAAGGCCACTGATCGGTCAGCACATGGACACCATTAACAATCAATCACCATGACTACAAACGCTGAGCCTATAGAGTCTCAGTAGCAGAACCACTGACTTCTTGTGCTTTACTATCAGGTGTGTTAGTATTTATTGTAATCACAGTGCTGAACCCTGTCCAGGGTTTAAAATTTAACAGCATTAATATTAATAGTACAGTACGCCAACCCTTCATCACGCTGTGAGGGCGTTCATCGTTCCAGGCACACACTTCAAGTAATTTCAGGTATGAGGAAGGATTCAATGCTACACAATCATACAACAACTACATATTAGCACAAGTAATTTAACAATTCTAGGAACCATTAAAAGGTTTTTAACAGGTGTGAATTTGGCAGAATTTGGGAAGCAGCGCACACACACACACACGCACACACACAGTCAGAAAGGCCAGATGAGCATCGTGTGTGTGAAACGCTGCTTACAGATGTGTTTTTATGGTCCCAAATCTGCCCGACATTCACATAAAACCTTTTATGGTTCTTGCATATAGAACGTCACATTTCACTTCCAGAAATGTGGACAGGCTTCATGTGAAATTACAAAAATATTTTAAAAATGACCTCAAATATATGTTCTATTGGTTTTTTAAAAAAAAAAAATCAGCAGAAAGAATGAGATCCATATTCTATATGCTTTGGACAGACCGAGGTACTCGAGTGTCGGGATGATGGCACAAACATGCTGCTTCTCTAACAGCTGCTTAGAAGTTAGTTCGAACTGGAGAGTCTGTAACTCAGCTACGCTTCACCTTCATCTTCTGGCCCAACAACCAGCTCAGACTTAGTAAGGCAACCGAGACGTCCGAGTGAACATTAAGCACAGACTGAACTCTTGGAAACATGTCAGACTAGTTTGGCCGATGCAGGTTGAACAGAACGTGGCGAGTCATGGAGTCCAGTGTGAAGAGCACAGATGGCACTGATGGAGAGTCACCACACACACACACACACACATACGACACCAGGACGCTGAAATGGTGACAGTCAAGAATTCTGTGATTCCAAAAAGTTTTGACGATGATGAAAATTACACACATTACTCACGCTGATCACACACTGTCACTGACAGCAACCTGAAGTTCAAAGAAGACGGGCACTTATAAGAACCTCAACACAAACTTCAAAGCAGTGACTCGATCGGTTTTACTCTGGAACAATTACGCTGCTCTCTGGTGGTCTATGGTGGCTTCATCGGTCATCAGATGGGGGCAGAGGTGAACCTGTGGGCTCCTGTGGGAATCCTCTACAATGGACTTAAACAGGTAAAGCTCATGAAAACACCTCAAAGAGCTACAGCTAACACATCCCACAGTGACACGAGCTCAACGAAAACATCCGCTCAGTGAGGCACTTCAGAAGGACCGACGTTTCCTGACAGACACCTGGACGTGTTCAATGAAAGTAAACACACATGGAGCCACAGTTTAATTTGATGGTTAATTTGATGCCAAAGACACAGAGAGTTGTTTTTGGAGAAGTTGGGAGGGGAGCGTGCTGACAGCCGCACTGAGTGGGCTGGACTCAGCTGTTCAGGGTCTCCTTTGATATTTTTTTTATTTCACAGTGAAATATTTCCCCACCTGGACTCTTACAGAGCTGTGCTGCTCAGTGACATAAGTAAGTATGGTCAACTTCCTCTGAAACAGATGTTATCTGAATGACATCATGCCTTTAGCATTAATGGTGCCTTCACAGATGTGCAAAGTCGGCATATCATGTGCAGTAATTCCCCCTCATACCCCAACAGACCCGTTCCTCCTGCAGCACCACCCACAGCCGTGTAATGACAGGGCAGACGTTCTGCTAGGTGTGCGTTATAGGACTTCTCCAGCCTTTCCTTGCTCCCATCCCGCCCTTCCTGGAGTCGGTCGGTGGCATCAAATTCAAAATGAGCAAATCAATCAATTTCTCCATTTAACATATTGTCTGTGCACCATTTTCAATCTGTTAACATTTAGCAGCACCTCACCACCTCTTCACGTAGCTCTGAGGACGTTGGCTCTGATTGTGCGGTTGTTTGCATCCAACACAGCGGAGCACAGCCACCAGTGTCCGAAGTGCCTCGGATTTTACATTTTTATACAATCAAGAGGATTATTTTGCCCTCATGCGGGAACACCAGAATGGCAGTTAGGGATTCACTAAAGCCCAGCAGGAGGCGCCATCTCTGCCCTCGTCTGAGCACGGCTTTGCTTTAGTGGACTCTGTTCAGACATCTGTATTAGCAGCTACAAGGAGACCATTCAGACCACAGACCTGTAAAGACACGACACCATCACAGCAGCACAAACCTCCACGAGAGCTCGCCTGTCTCAGCTTTTATAGTATATTTCAATTTGTGCTTCCATCTCCTCTACAAAAATAACACCTTTGATATTCAGTGTCTATTAACTAGCTGATTCTGAACTTTGAGACAAACAGTAACATGAAAGCGAGCCAGTCTGTTACTTCAGACTGAACGTGTGTGAACGGGCCTGAAAAGCCCTGTTTTTGCCTTCATGGTGAAAAATGGAGAATAACTGAATTTCTTACAGCTGCAGTTGTTCGTGCTTCCAAAGCTCAGTTCCAGCCTGGCAGAAGCTGATTTCCAAGTTGTTTAAGAGAAATAACTGTGAGCAGCAAATCTAGTGCCCCAGAATCACATCTATGATCTTTTTTTTCTGTTGCACTTCTCACCAACAGAGACCGGACAGTGCAGCAGCTGCGTGCCTGCATCAGAACTTGGATCACAAGGCCGTCTCCTGGACCGTGTGAGCCGCCAGCTGGCACGAGGGCCGAGCCGTCCTCGCTCCGGAGTCTTCCTCCTCTGTCTGCGCTCTGTCGCTCTCCTCCTCCTCCTCCTCTCCTGTGATGGTGCCTTCTTTGGAGTAGGCGGCTCCGTTGCTGTCTTTCTTGGCCATTTGATAAGGCTGCGTCTTGATTTGTTTGCGCTGGTCAACGAGGGTAAAAACACTATTAAAAGCCTGTCACTGAAAGGTAAACAGAAGTGGAAATATGATGTTACCTTGTGAGCCAGAGGAGTGATACAGCAGAGCTTCTCTCTGTAGCGGTCGGGCAGGAAGAAGAGCAGCGTGCCCAGGACGGGGTAAACTGTGCCCGGGGTCAGCTCCTTCTCCTTCATCGGCCCTGCCATGTCAACAGGATCATCATCGGGACAGTGTTCATGCTCAGGAGGAAATGTGAGGTGATGAGAGTTATGGGTTGTCAGAGGCTGCACAATGAGCTCAGTTAGCTAAAGTTAGCAGGTGTAATGATTGGTTTGGTTAAGCCAACAGCACCATCGTGCTGAGACTCACGAGTGTCGGTCGTTTCAGTCGAGCTCCTGTCAATTCAATTCAATTTCAATTTTATTTATACAGCGCCAAATCACAACAAATAGTCGCCTCAAGGCGCTTTTTATTGTAAGGTAAAAACCCTACAATAATTACAGAGTAAACCCAACAATCAAAACGACCCCCTATGAGCAAGCACTTGGCGACAGTGGAAAGGAAAAACTCCCTTTTAACAGGAAGAAACCTCCAGCAGAACCAGGCTCAGGGAGGGGCAGTCATCTGCCGCGACCGGCTGGGGCTGAGGTATCTGAAAAACCTTTAAAGATGTTTCAGTCTGGACTAATGTGGTCCAACAAAACTGAGGTTCCTTAAAAACAAGCAGCTACATTTATACCCAGCTGTCACATCACCAGTGGATCTGACACTGGGCTCTATGGCTGCCCTGGTATATCCTGACAGCCAGCCTTTACTGAATGAGAGTTTGGATAATTTTTTGGAATTAAAGCCATGACAAACAAAATCTGCAGATTGCAAATACACCTGCAGCCCCGTCAGTGCCTCCAACCGTGCCACCAGTCTTGTGGGACTGACATGGTGACCTGGTCTTTTTATTTTTGGTAGAAATGCAGGAAATCGCCTCTAATAATATGTCAGCACCTCTTCAACTGCGCCAGAGGAAAGACACAAGGCCGTAGAACAGACTCTGCTAACCGTGTGTGTACCTGTTAGCAGGCTGACCAACAGTCCCACCACCACCACCGTGGCTGAGTTGTGAGCGCTGTACCACATGTAGGACAACGAGTAGAGCGCCTCCACACCTGTTGGGCTGAGGGGGGGATCAGAGAGAAAAGACACAAAAGCAGAGTTTAACATGCTCCCCCTGTCTGACTCGACTCTCCACATCGATGCTCCTAATGCCATAAATTTGGTAATTCAACCAACACTGAGCACTAACATATTTAAAGGTCACTTCTCGAGATGAAATGTGTTACCCTGGCTTGGCTGTGGGGGCCAGTGTGGTCGTGACAGTCAGGTTATCAAACAGTGGCAGGGCGGTGGTGTTGAGTGGGGGTGTTGGCGTGGAAACAGACATGCGCATCACAAAGCTGCCGATGCCAATCCAGAAGGCCATGGCGAGGCCCGCTACCAAGCCAACCACCGCGCCCTGAGAAGAGGACAGGAGCAGAGACGCGTCTGTGTGACCACGGCAACAAGAAACGGTTTCAAACCAATTATTGTTCCCCTAAAAGGTAAAGGTGGACTCACAATGGGGTTTGCCCAGGGGAAGAACATCCCCAAGCAGAAGAGTCCCAGCAGGGGTCCGCCCACCATCCCGAAGATACTGAAGGCGGCCTGAGCGCGCGCGCGCACACACACACACACACACACACACACACACACACACACACACGCACACACACACACACACACACACACACACACACACACACAGCAATAAGTGACTTGCTGGGATGCTTATGTTTGTTGTACAGATACATATTATCAACACAAAACTGAGAATATTTGTCTAAAAGGAAAAATTTGGGAAGATATTTTTTATTATCTGTACACACTTTAGTTACTTTGAAATTATTTTTCTTCTGTTAAAAAACCCAAACAAAACAAACCTGGAGCCTAAATCTTAACAAATAAGAAACAACTAGACAGTGCATCTGTGTTGTCTCTATGAGTATAGGGTCGATGCACCACGATTACCATCATCTTTCCAAAGCTTTCTAAAACTTTATTTTGAAACACTTTTTATAAAACGTTCAAAAGCATTTTCAGGGGTTCTGATGAATAGTTACCTGCAGCACGGATCCCATTATAGAGGCAATGTAGGCCATAGCCAGACACACGAGGCCGTAACCCAGGGCTGTGGAGCACGTGACAGACAGACAGACAGTGCTTACACATTTCCTACTTCCTGCCAAGAACTATACAGGAGCACAAATGCAAAGCATGGACAGCATCACATCTTCAAAATGAACCTATTCCTCTATTCCTAACAGTATATATACATAAATAATCAGGCGAGTCACCAGCTCATACTTGTAGACTGACTTTTTTCTGTTCTGGGATCTGATTTTGTTAGCTTTAAGAGAGAAGGAAGGGCACAAACTGAGGGGTGCACCAAGGCCCAGTTATTAAGAATTATTGGAACTGTGGAGTAAAACAGAGCCCTTTTAAGACAATACAAACTACAATTAAAACACCTGCTTGTATGAATGTTTGTTAGTGGGTGACCAGGGCTGGCCACAGAATAAAAAGGTGTAATATGACTCAACTAGATGGCATGGTGGCTGTAGCTCAGGAGGTAGAGCAGGTCACCCACCAATCGGAAGGTTGGCGGTTCGATTCCTGGCTGCTCCGGGCTACATGCCAAAGTATCCTTGGACAAGATACTGAACCCCAAGTTGCTCTCCGACGCAAGTGTTGGAGTGTGAATGTTAGATAATAAGCACTTAGCTTAGTTAAACATGGAAGTGCTTGAATGAATGTGGTGTGGATGGGTGAATGTAAACATGTTGTATAAAGTGCTTTGAGTGCTCAGAAGAGTAGAAAAGCGCTACATAAGAACTAGTCCATTTACCATTACATGCTTACGAGCTGTTTGCAGAAATGCACAGAGGTCAAAAAGCAACTCCACTTGTCTCACCAAGTCCTTTGGACAGCAGCGTGGCCTTGGCTTCAGTCATGTTTGGAAAATGAGGTTTAATCAGGTCCTCCATAGTTACTGTTGCTAAGGAATTGAAGGCTGACGAGATGGTGCTGGTAGAAGAAGAAGAAAAATAGGTTTAAGTGAATGGAAACGAGTGTTTAAGCACATGTTTGCACTGCACAAGCCTTCAGGAACGAGAATGGCATCATCTCATGCAGCAGACCTTCACAGTGGGATTTCCCCTACTGAAGCCAGACGTTCTGAAACTAATGACAGCAGGTGATGGCTGTGCATGTAAAAGTGTAAAAACTGAGTCAAACAAGAAAATGTAGTACATGAAAAACAATAATTCACTGAAAAAGGCAAACACATGCCAAACTGTTATGATTGTGTGCTGCAAGTAGACTGAGGACAACACACACACACACACACACACACACATGAATAACAGCTGCTTGACGTTTTGATAAAACAGCGCAGCCTCTGCCAACTGAGCTTGTTATTGCCAAAGCTCATAATTAAAGGAACACTGGATCTAATCCAGGGGCTATAAATAACACAGAAGTTAAACAGCATACTACAACAAGCAGGTAGAGATTCAACATCTGTAGTTCTTTCACCATGGGTGGTAACCAGCGTTAAAAGCTGCTGGAGGAAGGATAACCAACAAGTCCTCAGCAGCTGCCCTGTATGAAGCTCCATCAATGGAGTCACTGACAGTTAGCTAGCACGATTTGGTTAGCCAGCTTGCTGTAGTTTAGCTGTGCCGCTCACATCTGCCAGTACTTTAGCCAGTAAAGTAACCTGGAAAAGGCCAGAAAGGCTAGCAGACTGGTTTAGATTCATGAGCAGACCTTATCCACTCACAGTTCATGTGAATTAGTTTACAATTTGTCTGTGTTAGAAGGCATGCTTGTGTTAGCTAACATTAGCCAACAGACAGACAACCCAGGTTCCAGTTTGATCCCAAAATCCAAACAATCAAACCTCCTGTTTCCTTTGACAGGCTTCATTACATAATACTGGCTTTCTTGTGGCTAATCTTTGTAAACAATAGCTAAACTGCTAAATTGAAGTGAAAATGCTTTCACGCAGGACGCAGCACGTGCCGCGTTCATTTACCTGAGCGCTCCGCTGAAGAGACAGGCCACAAACAGGCCTGGAAGTCCGGGCAGACCTTTGAACACATCCATCACAAAGTACAGCACCATCTGCACAAAGAAACGAAGCATCAGGAACCAAAACACCACCAATAATCTATCCATACTGTCAGAGCATGAAGGAAAACAAGTGCACACCTGATCATTCGTTTTGACGTAGCCCTTGTCCAGAGGGCTTTCTTCCCCATAACGAGCAAACATGACCAGACCCATGAGACACCCCAAACACAGGACGATCTGCTGGCATGGAAAAACTACATAGCAGGACCTGGAAAGGCATGATGGGTAAGGAGTGATCGAAATCACGTAGTGATTTTTGAACAGAAGCTGTTAGCAAAGCTTTTTCTGACATGTTCATGTTACTCACATGACGGCTTCCTTCTCTGTGCGGGAACTGAGGTATCTCTGGACCTGGGCTTGGTTGACACCATACAGAGCCAGCATCAGGAAGACTCCCCCAACACCCAGAGTCCAGAAAGTGTGGCGCTCCAGAGGGTTGGGGTTCAGGCTACACAGGCAGAGTGAAATACAACATAAACACCAAAAGAGTTTCACTGTGAAAGTTTGTCCTCACCTTAATGTGCACCTACAAACAGTGTTCACAAATCTCATAAACCCAGTTTACTCACAGCACAACAAAAAACATGTATTTGCAATTTAAACAAAACTCTTAACAAGAATCACTTTAAGAAAATTACAAGTTCATTTTGAATTTGATGACAGCAACAGGTCTTCAGAAAGTCGGGACAGGGCCACGTTTACCACTGGGTAGCATGCAGCATCATGTCATTTAACAAGAAACATCTGGGAACTGAGGAGACCAGCTGTGGACCTTTGGAAGAGGACTATTGTCCCAGTCTTGTCTGTTGCAAGCTGTTCCGGGTCTTCTATGTGATATTTTTTATTTCACAATGCTGGTTTCCAAATGTTGAGAACATTTGGAAAGATCTGGACTGCAGGAGGCCAGTTCAGCACCCGGAGTCCTGTACTATGAAGCCATGCTATTGAAACAGATGCAGTATGTGGTTTAGCATCGTCTTGCTGAAATATGCAAGGCTTTCCCTGAAAGATGTTGCCTGTCCTGCTCTAAAACATGTATATACCTTTCAGTGTTGATGGCGCCTTTGCAGATGCGCAAAACTGAAACTTCCTCACTAATGCACCCCCACACCATCATAGATGCAGGCTTTTGAAGTGAGCCCTAAAAACGAGCTGGATGCTCCCTCTCCTTTGTAGTTCTGAGAATGCGATGGCGATGTTTTCCAAAAAAGAAAGACGACAGCAAGATTTCTGGATCATTTTGCATGTTGCTTCCTCTCTGCATGACAGACCTTTAACCTGCATGCTTGGACGGCACCGTGAGTGTCCCTGAGCCCATCTTTATTTCTGAGAAACTCTTTATACCCAATCATGTTGCCAATAACCTAATTAGTAGTTTCACAGTTTAACCATTTGATGTTTTTTCTGTGTGTGAATAAAATATGGGTTTATGAGATTTGCACTTTATACTCTTAAAAACATGCAAACGACTTACTCTAGTCCAGCAATACGGCTACCGTTGATGGCTTTCTTCCAGACCTCTGCTATCCCCCCTGCCTGACCAGCCCCCACCACAATGACTGCCAGTTGGCCTGCAAACATGACCACAGTCTGGAACACGTCGGTCCAGATCACTGCTTTCAGCCCCCCCTGGGAGACAGGAACACAGTAGTAATGATCATCATTACAAATCATCTGAACTCCCTATTTTCTATAAACTTCCCCAGTTTCTCCACAACCTTGTTTAGTAATGATTTGTTCTCATGATAATTTACACAACCACTGTAAATTATCATTGAGCTTCGGCTATAAACAGACAAAATTAGCACGAGTTTGGAGAATTTAGACTCACCAGAGCAGTGTACAGAGTGCACACCAATCCCATAGCCAGCACTGCCCCCCATAGGTCAAATCCTGTCACTGCAGGTGGACAGAAAGACATTACCAAACACTGTGCAACAGGTTACCCAACCTTCAAGGTGAACAGGGGCGCAGCTATATACTGTCTGAGGTGTATGCGGACACAAAAAAACCCACACATGCACGCGCGTGCACGCATACACACACACTATGTGTTCTGGGGGAGGGCGAAAGGAGGAGGGAGGTGAAGGAGCACGGGGGCGCCTAATCAGCGCCGTGCCTCTGTTATTTGATCATATCATATGCACATCTGGTAAAAACAGAAAATGCGGACTCAAGAAATAATTTTCCCGCATCGCTTTGGCGCCCCCCTTGTGCGGCGCCCCTATGCATTGCATATAGTGCATACCCCCTTTTTGCGCCACTGAAGGTGAACAATATGTTCCTGCAGAATATCACCCAGAGCTGTTGTGAACGTGTGACCTGTGAACCATACATTACCTGCATTAAGTGCCAGTGCTGGAGCATACAGGACAACCCCCATGTAAATGACCTGCAGAGGCAGAGACCAGCCTGGGTTAGAGTTGGGGTTAGCCTGGGGTATCTTTGAGAGGATAAACTATGTGATCTTACACAAATCTATGTCCACATTTATGCTAATCATGGGTTTGAAGCCAATGCAAGAAATCCTGAACCTGACAATCCTGATAAGGAAGATAAAGTTGCTGTAACCTTGTGAAGGAAACAAGCATAACAGAAACTTTAGGAGGGTTAAAGCGACATTTTTTCAAGGCCAAAGTTTCAGTCGGGCTGAAGTGAGCGGCCCAATGAAAGCTGTGACCCGTTATCTCTTTCAGGTATTCTCCTGTTAGCTGACACTGCTAACACGTTTTCTGAACTGGTCAGGCTTCGAGTTTTTCCTCTTTCCTCTTGCAGTGAACATGCAGTCCTGTAAGGAGAGTTTTCTCAGGACTGCGGCGCCCTGAGAACAGAGCTCAAAATTATTTTTAATGTCAGTTCTCACAAATTAAAAATAACTTTTAAGAGATATCGTGAACCTATCAATCAAACATAATACTTGAGTTGAGGAGTTCTGTGGGAATCCTGCGGGCAGCAGTGTGCCAGAGGAAGATTCACAGGGAAAAGAGGGAAGTTTAAAGGTCACGTGTTGGGTTTAACTGACTCACAGCAACGCTTTAAAAACAGCCTGGTTTACCTTTAAGTAAATAATCTACGGTGATCTCTAGCATAAATGTGAGTGCACATTTATGCTAAACATTACTGCAAAGGAAATTATTATCTAATATATGTTCTGCCTGCAAACCTCAATGAACTGAAGCGGCGAGTGGGCCAAAGTCCTCCACAGAGATGCGGGAGACTGATAAACGGGGGCAACTGTAACACTTCTGAGCCTGTTTAGTAGTAAATGCAGATTTTAGAA
>VOQJ01026491.1:2603-28043 GCA_015052665.1 Apistogramma diplotaenia | reverse complement strand
TATTTAATCTTATTTATACAGCGCCAAAGCACAACAAACAGTCTCCTCAAGATGCTTTGTATTGTACAATACAATAATTACAGAGAAAATCCAACAATCAAAACGACCCCCTGTGAGCAGCACTTGGCGACAGTGGGAAGGAAAAACTCCCTTTTAACAGGAAGAAACCTCCAGCAGAACCACAGAAGACACATTGTGGAGGAGAGAGTGAGATTAATAATAAACAAGAGCAAGCACCTGTTTGACTATAAATTTTTATTGTCTATTATTTTCTGCATTTTTAAAACGATTTAAAATATTTTCTCTGGAAGTCAGAGTGTTACGAGAGGAGCTGAGTTTGGTCTTTTCATGGGATTTGTGGACAAATAAGAAAAACATTATTAAATTGAAATTGTGGCTGTGATGAGACTGTATTTGTTGAGGCAGTGAAAAGTGTAAAAAACCTCAGATTTAATGGTGTGGGACTGAGCAGAAGTGTTGTTTCATATTAATAGAATTTTTACAGTCTTTAATTATCTTGTATAAAAGATTTGTTACTTTTTAGATTACACAACTCCTCTGTTTATAGTATCTAGCACTTGTATTATGCAATAATGAGACTGGGAGAATTTTTTTAATGTATTTAAAATCCTTTAAAAATGACTGTTGGCTTTGGCCAGTGTTTTCAGCACAACGCAATGTTTAAATGGTGATATTTTTAGACCTTTTGTACTCTTTTGTACATGTTGATGTTGAGTTCTGCCATAGAGGTAACACTGATAGAAGTGAAAAGCTGATGGAGACACATTTTATGCACCAGGTACCATCTGTGATGTTCCTGTGTCAGGGTTATCAGTCAGCATGCTGGCTCCTGTTTTTTGGGCCTGTGGGATGAAACACAAACCCAGGAGTTTCCAGAGGGAAAGCTGGATATTTTGTTTCCACCTTCTCCCGGTTCTATCAGTTGTACATCTATGCCTCCGTTAGTGCGATCACTGTAGGGTGTCACGGCTCGGGCTGCAGCCGGTGAACCTGCTGTCTGTCTGCGGTCATGCTTTGCTGAACTTGTTATCCTCGGGGACAATAGATGCCCAACACAAGCTCCCGTTAACTCCAGACATGTTTCCTGGAGGTTTGAGGGTTTGTGTTTTACACTGAGGAAGAGTTGTTGTGATTATGTAAATAAAATGTGTTAATCAGTTCGGGCTTTTAAAAGGTAGCTGAAACTTAGAGCTACATCAGTCCCCTCATCAACAATGACTTTAATGCTTTTTGTGACAAACAGGCATTTTCAGGCCTGTGAAGCCCTTTGGGGACTTTTTTTGTAATCCAGGTTTCCATTGTGTCTGTTCAGCTCTGACAAAGATAGAAGCCAGACGAGTTTAGCATCACGAGAGATTTGTTTTCATAAACTGGAGGAAACCAAATTAGAGCTGACAGGAGAGTGAATGTTAGACTTAGATTTACCAGGTGAACAGACAGGAGCTAATGGATGTGGAAGCTGCTAGCATCTCTGTATGTTTCTGGCTAATAATAAAGTAATGAAACTTTAACACATGGCCACTGTTTCCATCAGACTTCTAAGCTCCACTTTTACGTTTATGTGCACTGTTTTGTGTAGAAGTTTCAGATTCAACATTTTTCTGCAGCATTTTCTGCAAAGATGAAACTAAAGGATTGTTACATTGTCTCTGCATGTGGAGTTATGAAAGCACGTTTACATGCATATTCATAAAGTGGATCTTCGATCTTGGCAGAGTTTAGCTGAACCGTACACTGCACAGTAATTACAAAGTTACTAACTAAGCTTTGCAAAACGACTCTAAACCGGGACTCGATCAGCCCGGCTCTGCTGTTAGGCGCCTTTAAAGATCAGAAATAAACATTTTATATATCATTTGCTTCATCTTTGCAAAAAAAAAAAAAATTGGTGTATAAACTCTTACATGATACATTGTATAAAAAATGAATTTTCCAGTTTATTAACCTGTTACATGTTCATACGTGTGGATTATTAATAGTGTGGACAAACTGAGAAAGCAGGAGTGGAAGATGCTGTTTATGATGAAAACGGCGGTTGCTAGGCAATAAATATTTAAACTTTGTGAGCATAATGGATGGGATTGGGATCATATTGTGTTGTGAAATGAAAATGAATGTTTCCATGGGGTGTGTTTGCCATGTCTGGTTGCTCCTGATGTTCTGGGAGGAAAATGGTTGACCAGCATTTTAAGAGTCTCAGGTTATGAGACAGTAAATCATAATCATGAGTCAAGGTCTTCACATTTTCCCTCGTATTTCCAGTCCTTTGTGTATGCAAAATACAGCAAATTACAGTTTCTAATTATAGTTCAGCATTCAGAGATTTCTCTAGTGGTGCTATTGTCCCTCTGTATTATTGTATACAGATTACACTTGTGTTGCTTTTGGACTCAATTTTAAGACTTTGTACTGTACAGTCTCAAATGCCAAACACGATATTTCAGCCTTTTCACGCTTTAATATTATATTCTTAGACGTTTGATCTCATGAAGTTGCCACTTGAGTTTAAAAGCTTGACGCTTTGTCTGATTTACTGTCACGCTTGTTGATCATGAGCACGAAAACGTGCAACAAGCTGCACCTGCAGGTTTCTTTCCTCCGAAAGCTTTAACACCGAATGTCTTCATGGTTCTGCAGTTCGTCCAGGTCTCCTCTGTTGGTGCTCTTCCTGTTCTTTGATCCTCGTTCAGCTGCACTTTTTATGCTCTGTGTCACATTCAGAAATCCTTTCTTTGCTCGCTGAGTTTCCATGAAGAGCAAAAAAAGCAGTTGTTCCATGTTGCACAGCTTTCCACTCAGCGAATGTCTCGTTTAAACAGGTTTTTTAGCACTTTTTTTAAAATTTAAAACAGCAAATGGGTGGAAATGTGAGGAAACTGCATGTAACTCATTATCAGAACTATGCAGTTTCATTTGTAAAGTTGACTGTTAACAGAGAGCTTCCTAAATACTGACATCATTTTTCTACCTGTATGTACATTCTGTATGTAGAAGCCTGCATATCTTAAACATGTATGTCAGATTATTATTACTGTGTGTGCCTGATTTTTTCCTTCTTCTTTTTTAACACTTGGAATAATAATAAAGCGGTTTTGAGTGACGTGAGGCTGCTTATTTGTGTCGGTGAACCTGCAGAGCAGGAACCAGCTTTGAGCGTGCGTGGCTGTGAACTCTTGACCTTTTCTGCTTCTGCGCTGTGAGGTCAGAGGAGTCACGGCGGCCTTCATACTGTATAAATTGCTAAATGGCGCCCCCTGACGATTGTTTAGAATAAATCTAAATACCAAAATTTAAATATTAGAATTTTTTTTCTTTTTATACTCAAATAAATCCTCCTAAATGTGCACATATGTGATTCATTTTAAATAGGTGTTTTACTTCCAAATTGAAGCAGAAAAGAGTCTAATTGGATACTTTTATAAACCTTTGATCTTTATTTTTGTTTATCCTGAAAATGCAAGTGACACATTCTGACACCCAGGACGACAACACAGCTGAAATCCCATAACTGCGTGTCGTCGTGTAACATTTAGCCTGACAGGAGAACATCTCTGCAGCTTGGCTGATTCTTAGACTAGACAGGAAGATCAGCAGGAGGAAAGATGACGTTTTGTGCACATTTGTTTGACTGGTGTCGTGGATTTTATCTCATTTAATGTCAGAAAGCAAAGCGCTCACTTTGTGGCCCGCTGCAACAAAAGGTTCTGCGTGTCCTCAACTGAGTGTCGTATGCCAAGAGGCCAATTATGTGAAAACAGGAATATGATTACCGCTTCTGAAGTTGGAGATAAAATAATATACATATAAAATAGCCCCTCCCCCCTCCTCTGTAAAATGCCAAATAATATGACAATTATCCTGTTCACTTTTTCCCGTTTATTTCCATGTTTTATTCATGAAATTAGTTCTTTTAGAGACTTTATCGGTTTCCACAGTTTAAAAAACGGTTCTAAGATTTTAAAAACAGTTTAATTAAAAAGTTCTAAGATAAAAATGTGTTTTTAAGACTTCCAAAGCAAACTGTGTCGGTAGTTTTGTCCACTGCCTGAATGAGTGCCTGAAGGCAGCAGCGTCCTGGTCGGAGCAGGTCCTGACTCTGGAAGTACGTCAACAGGAGCGCGGGGACCGTCCCAGCCCTCAGAGGCGCGGAGCGGAGGCGGCGCGCTGCCTTCACTCCGAAACATCCCCGAAAGGCGGCGGAGGTAAAACGACTCGCGCGTCTTTGAGCGTTTTCCTGCTGGTGGACATGCTGCGTCCGTGCGTAAAGGCGCACTGAACGCTGTTTTCTTTGGCACCAGGAGCGGCAGACGGAGAAGAAGATGTTGGCGAGGAAAAGCATCATCCCGGAGGAGTTCGGTCTGCCGGGGCTCGTCTCCCGGATGCCCCGAAAGCCGGTGTTTAGGGACCGCGTGAACAAAGCTCGCTTTATTGCCAAAAACGGCTCGTGCAACTTGGCGCACAAGAACATCCGCGAGCAGGGAAGATTCCTGCAGGATGTCTTCACCACGCTGGTGGATCTTAAATGGCGCTTCACGCTGGTCATCTTCACCACCACGTTTGTCAGCAGCTATCTGCTGTTCGCCATGAGCTGGTGGCTCGTGGCTTTTGCGCACGGAGATCTGGACCCGCTGCGGGAAAACGGGGCTGACTGCGTCACCAATGTCAAGTAAGAAAAACACAGAGTATTTGATATAATGTCGTGAAAATTAGGTTACTTAAACTGTGTTTAGTGTAACTCGTGTGATTTTTTTTTCTGTATCCATCCGCGCTTGAGCCAAACTTCCAGCTCCCACCTTCCTCTTCTTTCCCACATTCTCCGATTTGAAACTAAGATGAAGGGGGAGAGAAGAGGAACACAACTTCTGCTGCGTTTGTTTCAGGGGAAATAAAATAGCAGAAGCTAGCCAGATCCCGCCTTCCATAAAAAATACTGCTGAATATCAACAGTCTGGAAATTAGAAAATGTTTTAGTCCTAAAACAGCTTTTAGGTTATGAAGCTTCTGCAGGATTTTAACGGCAGGACTTTTAGTTCTGCGCGTGTTTGTAACATTAATGCATTGATACTGCTGCTTTAAAAAGCCACTTTTGAATATTACATCAAAAAGATTTTTGGGAATATTGAGGAGAACTCAAATGTTTGTATTTGTGCATCAATTTTCTTGCTTCATGTATGTTTATTAGTTCTGTATGTTTACAAATAATCGGGGAGCAAATGTCTGAAAAAAATCAGGGCTGCTTAAAATGTGAAGATGATGTCTGACCTACCAGAAGGCATCCCTCATGTCAGCAGGTCAGCAGCAGGGGGCGCTGTCGACATGCTGCTCAATGAAAAGTGAAATGAACAAAACTCATGTTTGCTCTGATTCAGCTCGTCTTCCTCTCCTCAGGTCGTTCACCTCAGCCTTCCTGTTCTCCATCGAGGTCCAGGTGACCATCGGCTTTGGGGGACGTATGATAACGGAGCAGTGTCCCGCTGCCATCATGGTGCTCATCCTGCAGAACATCGTGGGACTCATCATCAACGCTGTGATGCTGGGTAAGGCCTGCTTGATAGGATGCATTCAGTAGAGGGTGGAAAGCAGCTGTCAGATGATTATAGAAATAAAGTAAAGGGACCCAACTCTTTTGTTTGAGAAGCCAAAGGTTTGGGCTTCTTTAAGTTAAGTGTCCTGGACTCGTTTTAATGCCTCCTGAGATCAGTTCACCGTGCTGTGTTTTCCCTCCTCAGGTTGTATCTTCATGAAGACGGCTCAGTCGAACCGCCGGGCAGAGACGCTCATCTTCAGCCGCCACGCCGTGATCGCGGTCAGGAACAACCGGCTGTGCTTCATGATCCGCATCGGGGATCTCAGGAAGAGCATGATCATCGGCGCGACCGTCAGGTTACAGGTCGTTCTCCGGTAGCTCTTCTCTCTCGTTAACCTGCCAACAATCACCAGCAAAGTCAAACTGCTGCTTCAGTTCTGGATTTTTGCTGCTGGATATTGTGATGTTGCTTCTCAGTGCAAAACACTTCATGTTTTTGCAGCTTATTGCTGTTGGAGCATGCCAAGTACAATTCTTTAGAAACCTTAACTTTCCAGACATTTTTATTTTTTCAGTTTCCTTTTGAGGAAATATATGAAATGTGCACACAAATAAAGTTAAATAACAATGAAAACATCACAAAGCAAAAACCAGAGAAAAGTAGCCCTCTGTGGCACAATTGAAAGGTTTTATAACTCACATTATTAAGTAGTAAACGCTGTGACGTCACAGAAATGTGTGATTTTGTGGTTTCAGCACCAAAATGACAAAAACCTTCCTTCATTGTTCCCCGCTGCCCCCTGGTGGGCCTGGAACATATTGCAGGTGGGCTGCCAGAGGTCATTTACTATAAATAGTTTTTAATAGTCACAACAGGGTAAACCTGCAGGGTGAGATTTGTTTTAATTCTGCAGGGTAAAATGTTTAGAATCAGTTTCAAAATCAAACTGATTTTGTTATTAACGGGTTGTTTTTGAGTCCTAAATTACTTTTGACTTGTTTTTGTAGTTTAGTTTAAAATTGCTGTGAAACATGTGCATTTTCAAAAGAAACTAAGCTTTAAAATGGCCATTATTCTTACTTTTCTGATCTATTTTTCATCTTGAACTCGTCTCACGTCTTGTTTCTAGCTGGAAAGCACTTCATTAGGAAAGTAATGCTGTCTGACTGTCTACAGTCTACAGCTGACCGGGTGCTGCACTGTGCATCCTGTATTGTCCCAAAAATAAAGTTTCCAGCTGAACTAAATGACTGCAGACCAGTGGCCCCCACATCACACCTCATGAAAACCTTGGCTGATTCTACACCAGCTGAGACTTGAGGTCAAAGACAAACTTGACCCTCTGCAATCTGCATACAGACACCACGTTGGAGTAAACGATGCTGTCCTCTGCATGCGTCCCTGAGCCCCGGCTCATCTGCAGGAACCTGTGTGAGAGGTCTTTGATTTTTCAAGCACTTTCAACACCATCCAACCAAATGTGCTGAAAAACAAGCTCAAAGAGACGAGTGTAGATTCTTCCTTTGTTTCCTGGATCACAGACTGCTATGTTGTCTTCTGCTATGAGCCATGCTGCAGTAATAGCTGCAGTCATCGTCTGGATGGAGCACGTTATACTCTAAAACCTGTTTATACCCTCCAGCGTTGATGGTGTCTTTCCACAGAACAGTTTTCCACTCGGCCTCAGTTTTACGAACACTGTTTGCAGCTTGGTGAACCTCCACCCAGCTTCACTTCAGACAAACTCGAAAGAGTTTCTATTCTACATTTGATATATTTTCTATGTTCCATTATGAATAAAATAAATGTGGGTTTATGAGATTTGCAAGTCATTGCATTACAGTGTCCAAACCTTTTTGGAGTTGAGGTTGTATTAAGTTATAGTCCAAGGAAGACTGAATCTGTCTCATACCTCGTCTGCTTGCAGGTGGTGAGGAAGACAACCACACCAGAGGGGGAGGTGATCCCCATCCACCAGATCGATGTCCAGACAGAGAGCGCCGTGTCCAGCAACAGCCTGTTCCTGCTCGCCCCGCTCATCATCTGCCACGTCATCGACAAAGACAGGTTCAGAGACACGGAGAAGTTAACCTGCTTATTTTTCTGCTCATAATTTAATTGAATTATTTTACCTCCAGTTCTTTTAAAAAGTCGATCCCTGGAGAAAAGTACTCGAATAAATCATGTAAGAAAGCAAACCGTAGGTGTGAGGTAGGAAGTTAACGCACGATTTCACCTTGATTACTCACTATCGCCACCTGCTGGACAAATATGGACTTGCAGTTGCTCGGGAAAAGAGTACTGAGACCTCTGTGGTGACGAGTTAAAGTGGGGCCCTCTCAGGGTCATCATAGGTTTGAGATGTGCGGTTTGTGTGCATATTTATTTTCATGGATTCACGTTTTCGAGCGTTTGCCTCACACGGACTAACCCCAGTATTTGAAACATGTTTAATATGATAATCCACCATATCTACATATATATGCCAGAATATGAGGAAAAGCATGATAGGTTGACCCCAGAAAAGACCGTAAAAATGGACTCTGTCCTCTGCGCCCTCAGCCCTCTGTACGACCTGTCAGCCATGGAGCTGCAGTGCAGCGACCTGGAGGTCATCGTCATCCTGGAGGGAGTCGTGGAGACGACGGGGATCACCACGCAGGCCCGGACCTCCTACGTCTCCGAGGAGATTCAGTGGGGTCACCGTTTTGTTCCCATAGTAACAGAGGAGGAGGGTGTGTACTCCGTCGACTACTCCAAATTTGGCAACACGGTCAAGGTAAAAGATAAAACAAGATGATCCAGAGGGATGTTATTCACATTATAGGAACGCACAAAATGTTCTGTTGGTCTTCAGGTCGCGACGCCGTGCTGCAGTGCCCGAGAGCTGGACGAGAAGCCGTCCATCTTGATCCAAACCCTCCAGAAGAGCGAGCTGTCGCACCAGAACTCGCTGAGGAAGCGCAACTCCATGCGACGCAACAACTCCATGCGCAAAGCCGCAGGAAGCAGCGGGAGCCTGCGCAGGAACAACTCAGGGCTCACCGTGCCCAAAGTCCAGTTCTTCACCCCGACCGAGGGGGGCCAGAACCTGAATGCCGTCACCTGACATGAGGCCTGCCTTCTGCTGGCCACCCTGCTCCTGCTGGTGGGGAGGAAGGTCGTGGGTGTCAGCGCATCTTTTTCTCTGATAGGACTCGTTCTTCTCCTTTTCCCCGCCATATCTCGGCTCGTGTCGCGGCACATTCACTGTTAATGTCCCCCAGGTTTACGTTCGTGGTGTAAAATAGTTCTTTTTCAGATTATATTCCGGCTCTCCTGCAGTTCAGCCTCAGCCTTAGAGCAGGTAACTCAACCTAACATACAGTATGACAGTCACCTTGCAAGATGTAAGATTTGAAGCCTTTAATTAAGACAGAAAGTCATTTTCTTGTAGATTTCTTTCTTCTTTCATTGTTTTCCTTTTAATCTACATTAGAGACTTTATGCCATCATCCCAGAGCTGCAGCACCTCAGATGCTCAGAAAAGCAGCAATAATATATGCTGAGCAGACGAGTAAATCTCCACTTAACTTCATCTTTTCTCTGTGATGAGCCGGCTGTGTTCTCCACATCTCTGCACTCAAAAAGACGAGATGCTGCACGACCCATTTGGAGGCGTCACCTTGAGCATCAGGAGGTTGTGTTGCACATTTTATGTATCAATTAAAGTAAAAAATATCTAAACATTAATGACTAATGAAATTAACTGTTAATTTTTTCTCCAAAAGCCCCAGCATGCACTGCTGTGTGTCAGTGTGACTGACTTGTTTTCATCTGTCACATAGTTTCCTGTTTATTTCCTTACCTGTGTGCTGTATCATCACAACAGCGATACACAACACACCTGGCCTTTGTGCTCATCTTACTGCTTCAATGGTAGACGTACAGCTTAATTAATATTGTCTAATTAAGTTCGCAATCGCTACTAATGAGAGAAAGAGTCGTGTGGCACTCTGCTGTGTATTTTCCACACATGCTTGTCTTTATCGTTTCTGAATAAATGTGTGTATGCAAATGATGCAAATGCACAACATGAGTGTGGTTTCACTGAATTTCACTGATCGTGAAGTTACTTTATAATTATTTGATAATATTCTTATATATCTGTTTGTGTCACATAAATAACACATTCGGAAGCACAAACTTCACCTCAGACTCTGTCTTCATTGACTGAGGCTGAAGCTTTTTTACCTGCGCGGCTCACGAAGCTCCGCCCTCCTCTCGAACAAGGAACCAGTTTGTTTTTTCTCTCTGCTGAAAACGCACAGGTGAAAGACAATTTATTATCCATTTCAACACTTCCCAGTGAAGACGGGCGACAACAGGACCACTGGGAATACTGCTATTGGAAATGCGGTGTACCTGCTGCTGAAGGTGCGCAACAAAAGAGCTTTAGGAGGATCCTTCTGAAAGTGAAAGTAACTGCAGGGAATATACAGGAACTAAAGGTAACATGAGCTCCAGACTGGTGAAAGATGTCTCCTGTCCTGTCTGCACTGACGTATTTAAAGATCCAGTCATACTCTCATGTAACCACAGTTTGTGTAATGACTGTTTACGGAAATAGTGGGCGGACAGAAACACACGTGAGTGTCCCGTCTGTAAGAGGAGGTCTTCAAAGGAGATTCCACCTTCTCATTTTGCATTGAAAAAGCAGTGAGTCCTTCTTACAGGAGACAGCCTCAGCAGCAGCAGTGCAGTCTGCACTCTGAGAAACTCAGCGCCTTCTGTCTGGATGACCAGCAGCTCCTGTGCAGTGTCTGCAGAGATGCACAGAAACCACAGAGTCCAGCCTGCTAACGAAGCCGCTCAGGACTACAAGAAAAAACTTCAGGATTCCTTAATACCCCTGAAAAAGAAACTGAATCTCATTCATCGAGTCAAAGGAAACTGTGATCAAACAGCGGCGCATATTAAAGCTCAGGCAGAAAGCACAACGAGGAGTATAAAAGAGGAGTTCAAGAAGCTTCACCGGTTTCTAGAAGAGGAGGAGGCCAGGTTGATTGTACTGAGGGAGGAGGAGGAGCAAAAGACTCAAATGATCAAGGAGAAGATTGGGGCTCTGAGCAGAGAGATAACAGCTCTTTCCAACACCAATAAAGACACAGAGAAGGAGCTGAGAGCTCAAGATGTCTCATTTCTGCAGAGCTACAAGGCTGCAGTGGAAAGAGTCCAGCAGCAACCTCTCCCCAAAGATCCAGAACTGACCTCAGGAGCACTGATAGATGTGGCCACACACCTGGGCAACCTAAGCTTCAACGTGTGGAACAAGATGAAGGAGATGGTTTCCTACTGTCCCGTAATTCTGGATCCAAACACTGCACATCCAGGCCTGATTCTATCTGAAGAGCTGAGCAGCGTGAGGCAGGGAGAGCAAAAGCAGGATCTTCCTGACAATCCAGAGAGGATTGATCGCTTCACCTCTGCTATCGGCTCTGAGGGCTTTGACTCAGGCTCTCACAGCTGGGAGGTGGAAGTTGGAGCCTTCGTACTGGGCGTGTTACCAGAGTCGTATCAGAAGAAAGGAATCATTTGCCCTGGACTGTGGCGGTTGATGTTCTGCGATGGTGAATACAAAACGCTCTCACCATCAGACACAGGCTCAGATGTGCGAGTGACGAGAAGCCCAAAGAGGATCAGGATTCACCTGGAATGGGACAAAGGAGAGCTCTGACACAAACACACACATTTACACCTTCACACACACCTTCACTGACAGGCTGTTTCCATACATTAGCACCTGGTGTGAAGTCCCAATAAAGATAGTGACCCTGAAGGTGTCTGTAACGATGGGCCACGATGGATAGCAGATATACCAGACAAAGGATGTGGAAGATGGACCTACGAGGCAGGAGGAAAAGAGGAAGCAGATTAATCGTTATAGTAAATGAGGACATGCAGAGGAGGGTGGCAACTCCTGAAGGAAGAAGTTTAAAAATGTTATAATTATTATTTGTATTATCCTAGTAATTTCCGTAAGTTTGCCATAAGAGGTTTGCATGTGCATCAAATATTCTGCTTAATCCACAATTATTATTAAAACAACAATATTATGTGTGTTTTGAAATATTCACAAATTGCTGATTTCTTATTTATCAAGTTTTCCTCCACATAAACAATTATCATAACTGTATAATATTTTACATTTATTTTAGTGATAATTTACTATAGTATAATCGTATTTTACACTATCAATATGATTAAATTTTTGACTCTATGATTTGTGCGTATCTCAAATTATAAATAAAGATCATTTTAAGACTGGTACTTTATTATTTACTTATTTTATTTTATTTTTTTGAAATTTTCAACGTCTCCTGAGTTAATCTTACGTCTCGCCGCTACGTCATGACACCCGGAAGTGACCGTGAAGGTGGCGCAGCGGCGGGGATAAACAGGGCGAACATGGCTCGCAGCGTTCTGTGCAGAGGCGTCGGTGTGCTTCAGCTCAGCAGGAAGGCAGCGCTGCTGTCCGGGGCTCGTTTTTACTCCCGGAGCGAAGCGGAGCCGCTGACAGTCAGACACCAAAGCAGCGGAATAAGGTGCGGCTCGGAAATGTGTCCGATCTCTCTCAGAGAAACAGGAGCTATGGTGGAAGCGAGGAGTTTTACCCCAGCGGCATGTTGTTCCAGCGCGTGTGTGACCCCGTAGTACTGATTTAGCTCCAAATGCTCAGGAGTAACAGAAAACTGCTAATGAGGTGTTCTCAAAAGCTTGGTTTCATACGCTTTTACTTTTTTCCTCTCCACCACAATGCCACAACAACTTGCATATTTAAAAATAAATGCAGAAATCTTATTTTTTGTTCTTCTTCTTCTCGTCTTCCAGGAGAATAATACTGAACAACCCTAAGAAGAGGAATGCTCTGTCTCTGTCCATGCTCGAGTCCCTCAGGGAGAACATCTTAGCTGACGTTGACAGCGAGGACCTCAGAGCTATCATCATATCAGGTGGGTTTTTACCTCTGTGTGTGTGTGTGTGTGTGTGTGTGTGACGGAGAGCCAGGCGGATGCTGGTCTAACCTTGTGATGTGTGTTTCAGCCAAAGGCCCGGTGTTTTCCTCTGGACACGACCTGAAGGAGCTGACGTCTGCTCAGGGTCAAGAGTATCACATGAAGGTGTTCCACACCTGTTCAGAGGTCAGTTTCCATCTCTCACGCAGCATGTCAGGAGCCCACATCCTCTTATTCATAATATCTTTGTAATTTTCTTAATTGAAATTCTTAAGAATGTTAATATAGGAGATTAAAAGAACAGCAAAACCAAAAACGTTTTTGGACCTGGAAGCAATTAATATAAACCAGACTGTCAAAACCGCTGATTATGTTAACGATCCACTAATCAAGACATTCAAGAAGCGATTTCATTGAGAAGTGAAATTCCATGTTTTCCTAGAATGGATCCCAATGGAAGCATCAAAGATGTGTTCACTGTCTGTTCCCTGTGCTGCAGGTGATGACTCTGATACAAGACATACCTGTTCCAGTGATCGCCATGGTGAACGGCGTTGCCACAGCAGCGGGTTGCCAGCTTGTTGCCAGTTGTGACATCGCCGTTGTGACGGAGAAGTCTACCTTCGCCACTCCGGGCGTGAACGTGGGGCTGTTCTGCTCGACGCCGGCGGTGGCCATCGGCAGAGCGGTGCCGCGGAAGGTGAGAGCTCGAGATGAAAACTTGATGTTTTCTTCTTCATTTTTAATTGTTTCGGTACAAATTACAGAAGGTTTAAGTGATCTGGTGATTCAAAAAGGCTTGAGGTCCCATTTAAGTCTTTACGTTCTGGTAAACTAAAGCCAAAATAACCCAACACACACACACACACACACACACGTTGTTTTTCTTCTTTTAACCAGGTTGCAATGGAGATGCTGTTCACAGGAACTCCCATCTCGGCCCATGATGCTTTGCTGCACGGTCTGGTCAGTAAAGTGGTGCCGGAGGAGCGTTTGGAAGAGGAGACGTTAGCCATCGCCCAGCGGGTCTGTCAAACTAGCCGACCTGTTGTCGCCCTCGGCAAGGCCACTTTCCAAAGGTGAGAATTTACACGGGAATCTCCCGGCAATCATCACGATTCCTCAGATGTAGCCACCTGAAAATTGTTAGCGAGTACATTTGCATGCTGTGTTCTTCCTCCCCTGTTTTCTTCCAAAGACAAATGGCTCAAGGTCGTGATGCAGCGTATGCCACCGCCTCTAAAGTGATGGTTGACAACCTGGCTCTGAGAGACGGGCAGGAGGGGATCCGCGCCTTCATCGAGAAACGCAAACCAGTGTGGAGCCATAAAGCAGAAAAAGCCCACGACTGACGCACTTTATCAAATTATGCAGCGATCCAGCGGTTATGTCGGCCGGTGGGGTGATTAGCACCAGCCTCCAGCCAAAGGGTGGGATTGTGCTGCTAGTAAAATCCTTTGTTCACTTCCTCCTTTTCACTGTAGCTACAGATGAGCCTCTGTGTGCCTTAAGAGCTCCTGTGAGAGGAACTGCACGGCCAGGCTGCAGAGGAGCAGAGACGGTGGAGAACATAAGACTTTTCATGCTGAAGAATCAGCCCAGTTTTAGATGCATTAAATGAGGTTAAGAATGGGACGGAGAAGCTTAATGTTGAGATGAAGCGTCCCCGTCAATGATGAACACTTGCTTCTTCTGGTTTGAACTGTGATGGAATAAATGGAAGATATTTACAAACTAAAGGTCTGAAGTGTCCAAACTTTGGTGCTGTTTTCAAAATAAAATTTCATTCTTCAGGAATTTATTAACCAATAATTTATGGACGGGCATTCCAAGCCACCGTGCAGCAAATTATAAAATATCGACATCAAAGGAAGTTTAAAAATGACCAAATATATTTTCAAAGAAGCAAACACCATCTGTAATATATAATTAATGCTTCTATTATATATTTCAGGTATTAAACATAACAATAGAACTGGAAAAGATTTAAAACTGTTGAGTTTGTCCTCACGAATTTAACATTTCCATTAAAAAGGTTTAACAGCAGCTCTGAGCTGTCATGTCCCATCAACATGTGATGTACATTCATTATGTAGCCATTTTAAATGTAGCTGTTTAACTTTGTAATACAGCTTCCACCAAATAATGTGAGCCTCAGACAGCCCCCAAAGGGACCCCCATCCTGTCAAGCTCATGGTGACCCACGTTTAAAAGAATCCATGACGGTTCGTCCAATCAGGATTCGTTTCAGAGCGGCAGCAGTAAGGTGTGGATTTGGTCTGAGGAGGTGGTTCACCATCCAGTGCTCCAGCGTGGAAGGGGAGTATCCCACTGTTCCTACAAGACATTACACACCTGTGCACCAGGTCAGTAGACTGTTTTATGATGAATCCGCATTAATGCCCTTCTCCCGGCACCCACAGAGTGGCGTCCCGGCTCCACGGGTCAGATCCTGTCCGACCTCGACCTCACGTCCCAGAAGGAAGGACGCTGGAAGAGGCTCAACACTTTGGCTCATTACAACGTGAGTTCCACCTGCTGCAGTGGGTCCTTCCTCCTTTTCCTTCATCCTGCTGAGTGTCTCATTACCAACCACATCCTGTCATTTCCTGATGCTTCGGCTGCTGTTTGTAAGGATGAGTTAAATTACAGGCGAGCACAGCGACGCCGCGCCTCCTCCTGCTGCCGTGATCCCGTCCAAACGGGCCTTAATCAAGCTTTATTGACCGAAACCGTCCTCGCAGCAGTGGAGTGGTTTAAGACGTCCAGCATCACCCAGCAGTTACACGTTTGCCTCGTGAGGCTGTACAGTTTGCACACTGACAAATGAGAACAAACTGTCCCAGAAAAAATCCTTGAATGAGGGAAGAGGAATGAGATTTTCCACTTGAGATTTACTGATCTGGGTGAAGATTTATGCTTGTCGCGCTCACTGAGGTCACGAATGCTTTGAATAGTATTGGGATTATATCATAATGTGTAATATTGGGTAAAAGTGGTCATGACATTACCGTATTAGGGCGATCCGCGTCAGGGCTCCTGAGCTTTTTGCAGAAAAAGAATCTTCTTTCAGCTCAGTTCAGGTGTATTTTATTCATCTAGATGTCACCTTAACCACTTACCCAGTGGGGCTGGAGCCCATCCCAGCTGTCACTGAGAGTCAGGGGTCACCAGCCCATCACAGGGAATAAATGCAGGGATGTGCTGAGCGGATCGAATCTTTAGTGTTCAGATCCAGGTTGGTTCAGTCGATCTTGTAAGTTCTTTAGGATCCACAGGCCTGCACACCTTCTCCTTCCCCACAGATATCAGTAAAACTGCGCCGTCTTCCTCCTTTATGACCTTTTCAGCGCAACAGCTGCACAGTCAGATCCTCCAGGCTCGCGGTGTTTGGTGTAGTGGCGCTGTAGGTGGGCGCTTGCCTTGCAACCGGAAGGTTGCTGGTTCGAGTCCCCACCTGAGCGCATGCTGTCGTGTGTCCCTGGGCAAGACACTTAACCCCACGTTGCCTGGTGTGAATGTGGTTGCATGAATGGTGACGGTGGTGGTCAGAGGGGCCGTAGGCGCAAAACTGGCAGCCACGCCTCTGTCAGACTGCCCCAGGGCAGCTGTGGCTACATTAGTAGCTCACCACCACCAAGTATGATTGTGGAGTGAAAGAATGATGCACGAAATTGTAAGCGCTTTGAGTTCTCAGAAATAAAGCGCTATATAAGACTAATGCATTATTATTATTATTATTATTAGTTTACGAACCTGCAGTGCGTTTGTGTGGTTTACCCAGCTGAGATGAACTTTGTTCCTAGTTTGTCCTCAGCGAGTCAGGACAGATTGGACTTGGTGTTCCCTCTGCACTCTGTGGATGCTTTTAATCATCTTTGTTTCTCTGTGTTGCGCTGAGACCTTTTCTTCTGCACCAGAATCACCAACAAGTGGAAGTGCAGATAAATGCCGAGCCACTCGAGAGCCACCCTGCAGGCCGCTCTCCTCTCTGACATTTAAGGAAGCTTCATTTAGAAAGCTGCAGAGAGACGGGCAGTCGCCACTTGTTCACGTTGTTCTCTGTGATCTGAATCGTTTCCTGTCTCACAGGTTCGGGACAACGCCACCTTGGTTCTGTCCAGGGTTTTGCACACGCAGTCGTTCCACCAGCACCAAGACAGCCACGAAGAGAGTATGTGCAGACTCACAAACACCACACGCAGCGCAACATTACATTTTTTAATGTTCCGCTGTAAAATGGAAACCGGCAGCGTCACACAGCCGATGTCTCTCCTGCAGAAAACGCCCTGCTGGAGGACGACAACACGTTCCACCTGGTGAGACAGACCGATGAAATTGACGAGGTGAAGTCGAAGCGAGGCAGCATGAAGGACAAAGCGATGACCAAAGCCATCACAGAGATCTACCTGACCAGGCTGCTGTCTGTCAAGGTACAGCTGTGCGCTTCCACTGTGGACGCCTCAGCATCGTCGTCTCTGCCACAATGACGCTGATGTTTCAGGGCTGCGTACGTATAGAATTTATGTTATGACTGATTTGTGTTGACTTGAAATGTGTGTGTGTGTGTGTGTGTGTGTGTGTGTGTGTGTTACAGGGCACTTTGCAGCAGTTTGTGGATAATTTCTTCCGCAGCGTGCTGTGCTCGGGCTCCGTCGTCCCTCCGGCCGTCAAATACTTCTTTGACTTCTTGGACGAGCAGGCGCAGCGGCACGACAACGTGGACGAGGAGACGCTGCACATCTGGAAGACCAACAGGTACGAACACTCTGCATTTCAGCTCTTAAACACATGTGTGAAGGCGTCGTTCACCCGAACATCTCTGCTTTTACCGTAAATGCGCTCAGCTCCTCCTGCCACCAAAGTTAACGCGTCAGCTGCAGATGTATGTGTTACAGCGCTGAGATCAGTAACTTCAGTAACAGTAACTCACCGGAAGTGAGAGATCAAACGTGCCTTTTTGTGCCTTGTGATCTTCTTTTTTAGACTTCTCATCTGTTAGCTAATACCTTTGTTCTGCAGCATGCTAATACTGCATATTTCTTTTGATCACATAAAACGTTCTTCGGGTTAATCGGCTAATTCACAAATTCCGTGACATCATTAACTGATTCAGAAAGCGTCTCTGAGTGAGTGATCTGTGGGTCTGACGCCTTCACACTCCCCTCACGTGGATCATGCTGTCAGTAAAGGCCTCAGACGGGCTGATATGTGACTCTGACTGATTCAGCATCTGCCAGCTTCTCTTCAAAGCTCCTGTGAATCTCAGCTGGAGATACAACCTGCAAAGAAAACCAGCTAAGAGAAATAATTATGTTGCTTCACTGCTCTGTGTGTGTGTGTGTGTGTGTGTTACTTCATCAGCTAAAGGAGGCAGTAATTATGTCCTCATCACTTCTAAACCGGGCCGTGGACCACATAAAAGCCTGCTTTAATTGGCAGGCTGTTATCAGGTGGATAAATGATGACAGAGCAGAGACAAAGGAGAAGGAAAGAGAGATGGAGAGATTGCTTTTAAAAACACACACACACACAAACTTCTCTACTTTCAAATTGGCCTTGAGCTAAGCCTGTCAATCATCACACACACACACATCTGAACAAGTTACTAAATGAAATATTTATCAGTCCTGGTGAATTATAGATGGGGGTTATGGTCTCTGGAGGTAGAGAGGGTGGGGGGATGAAAGGGTAGAAGAAGGAGTGAAGGGAAACGGAGTGTCGAATAGATCCTTAAAAAGTCTGAAACCGAGTGTCCACTTCAGTAAGCGCTGCTCCGCCTGCCGAACTTTCTGATCATCATTTCACACGCAGCTACAACACCAGCAAATCGCATAAACAGCTCCTCGTTTTCGGTCAGCTGATGCTGACGGGCCTGCAAATTAATCCAGAGAGAAACCCGACTGGAAAGATCCCAGAAAGCCAGTAAACTGAGCTAAAGGGTGAAGAAGAAGCACATAATTAGGGTGAGTCGGAGAAGTCAGTGGACCACAGAGACACGAGCAGTTCAAAAAGAACTTAAAGAAGCAAAATGACATCAAAGACATCCTGTAAAAAACAAATTCAGCAAACAGCAGGTGAAGGAGGAAACCCCACAAAGAATGAGCCCAAAACAGGAAATACAGATAAAATGTGACCTCACAGATGAGAAATGCCCAAAGTAAGACACTAAAGGCTACAAAGTGACCAAAAGAAATGCCAAATGGTGGGCCTCAGATATATCAGCTCAAAGTTGGACATTTGAATATGGGAGTCTGTGGCACTGACTCTTCAGACTAGCCAAAGCCCAGCCCGAGGCCTTAATAAAGGTTCCAGACTCGTGGTTCTTAGCAGCAGGTCTTTGTGTGTCCTCAGCTTGCCGATGCGGTTCTGGGTGAACATCCTGAGAAACCCCCACTTCATCTTCGACGTCCACGTGACGGAGGTGGTGGACGCCTCGCTGCACGTCATCGCTCAGACCTTCATGGACGCCTGCACCAAGACGGAGCACAAACTCAGCAGAGTGAGTGTCACACTAACTGTTCTGTTCTGACGCAACCAAAAACACTCAGACGATTTACGGTTGTTAATTTAACCTCCGAGGCGACACTGAAGCGAAAGTCGCACCACAGGCTGTCGGCGCTTTATCACCCTCCTGTGGAGACCTCCTTTGTTATCCGAGTCCTGCACGACACTCACATCTGCCATGAACTTTGTCCTGTCATTTCTAACACTGCATTTACTTTATTAGAGATCCATCACAGTATTTCTATTTCTAGCTCCATATTTTAGCATAATGCTACTTCTTCCTCCTCTAAAACCACACTCCCTTTAAGCCAACTTTCTTCTCATTGGCTGCCCCTCATTAGCAGAACTTTTGACGGGCAGGTGGGCGGGGCTTCTGTGTTCACAGCCAGAGACAGAACAGGTCCACTTTGAAGTCTAATCTGACTGCGTTGGATGGCAGCACAGAACCTGTCTGCAGAGTCAGGCACATGTTCTGTTTGAAAGATTAAGTTCATTTATAATAAAGGTGGTGGAAGTGTTCTGGGTCACATGTGGAGCATAAATGCAGCCTTTTCACTTCCTTTGGAAGTTTAGTTTGAGTTTTTGAATGATATTCGAAAGCCTCTGCAGTCGTGTTTAATTGCTTTAAATACATCCTTTAATTTTCATCACTTGTTGCTCTTTTATTTTGTCTCATTCTGGAGGGAGATCTTGTATTTTTGAAGGTCCTTTCAGCAAAAAAGGTCAAGTGTTCCTCTTGAACTAAAAGCTACTTGTTCACACTTGTCCAAAGCCTTTCTGGGACTCCCGGGAAGTTGGCGCTGCAGATGAGGAGGCAGGCTGATGGAAGCGTTAATTACCAAAGCACAAGCTAAAGCCTGCGCGTTAGCACGGCACGCGCTGATGATGATGATGTGCAGAGCAGGGACGTTCATGCAGTTCAGCTTTTGTGGACATAAAACTGTTTCCTAGAATCCTCGTGAATGCAGCGATGTCTCATCTGTTTTCTCTCTCCGGCTGCAGGAGTCTCCCAGCAACAAGCTTCTCTATGCAAAAGAGATTTCCACGTACAAGAAGATGGTTGACGAGTGAGTCGAAACCTCTAAATATCCTAAGAGAACATTTTCAGGCCGTCTCAGGAGGTTTTATGGGGTTAATTTGGACTGCACGGGTTAACCAGGATGATGCATTTGTGCAGAAATGACCTGATGGAGTTAATTTTGACTGTGTGTGTTTTCCACAGTTACTACGGGGGCATCAGGCAGATGGTTCCAGTCAGTGATCAGGACATGAACACACACCTCGCTGAGGTGTCGAGGGTATGAACAAAGCTCTGTGTGCAGCTGTTCCTGCATTATGTTGCCTGCAGCCAATCAGCTTTTTGCATGTTGCATCCTTCTGCAGCGTGCACTGATGTCACACATCTTTATGTTTTCTCCACTTTATGGACCTATTTATAGTAACTACCTAACAGGCTAAGATTTTACACACACATTCCCTGGACGCTTTATTAGGTACGTCTTGCTGTTGTGGTCTTCTGTTGCTGCTTCACGTTGAGCACTCAGAGATGCTCTTCTACATACCTGGGTTGTAACAAATGGTAATTTGAGTTACTGCTGCCATCATATCAGCTTGACGTCTGATGTCAGCAAGGCGTTTTTCCCCAGAGACCCTCTGCTCTGTTCTCTGTGAACTTTAGATGTGGCTGTGTGCGAAAATCCCAGTAGAGCAGCAGCTTCTGAAATCCACATGAACACAACAGTCCCAGAGCAACAAGTGCAGACTTAAATAATTGGAATTATTTATTTTAATTATCGAAAACTGCAGATCCAAACCTTCAAAGATGTTTAACACCTGAATGTAAATGTAGCATCTGTCTCAAATGTGCTCTCTCCTTTGTAGCAACACACAGACAAGCTGAACACCCAGGTGGCCTTACATCAGCTGTACCAGTTCGCCAGCAAGTACTACGATGTGGTGAGAGCTGTTGTCCTCAGTTATGTTACTGTGTGACGAGGAATCCGTGAACGATGAGAGAAAAACAAACACAGTGCTGTTACGCAGACCTGAGTGTCATCATTTCTGCTGGTTTTATTACTGGGCTGACATCAGTGTTTGTTTTGCATGATAAAACTGTCTGATGTTGGTAAAAGTTTCCACTTCAATAAGCAGTCAGGGTGCATTAAGATTTACAGTGGCTTAAAGAATACTTCAGGTTTACTGCAGTCGGCTCAACAAAGGGCAGAAACAGTGTAACCAGATCATTTTCTTCATCATTCACAAAATATTTATTAAAATTGCAACTACACATTGCAATCACTGCACAAGTGTAATGTGGGTTTGTTGGTTCCTTCTGTCCAAAGAAGTTGGGTATGAGTCAGTGGTCGTGTAGCGTCCGAGCAGGAGACATAACGAAGGGAAGCTTTTTGGATTCATAAACGACGGACGACTAACCTGAGTTAGAACTTGGAGGACTTTAACTGCTTCTTTATGAATTATGTTTGTCTTTAAAGATGCATTTATACTATTTCTAATTATGGAACTTATTTTGGATTTTGTATGGCAACAGCCTTTTGGATGCCTACACCGAGTCCAGGTTTGAGTTTTCCCTTTGGTAGGACATCACCAGTCAAGTATTCCACCAATGTGGAATTTCGCTATTGGTGAAGCAGCGCAAGAAAGGAGCTGCTGTATCCAAGGAATCTGCCATATTCCCTGATGAAGGTTTAAATGCTGAGACGCATTGGACTTTTTTAGGTTCAACATGACCGTGAAGTATAAAGGCAAAGAGTTGTTAGAATTTTACGCTTGGGCGGAAACATGTAAATATTTTTGTCTGTAATGTAGCATCGCATTGAAAAAAAAATACTGGGACAAACCAGTCACTAGGTGGCAGCACAAAAATCATTTTGAAGCTAATTGTAGTTACTCAGAGGACACGCGAAGACATTTTTTTTACACATTTTGACATAAATATGGAGAATATTTGCAGTCAGCTGCTTCACTTTAAAAACACGTTTTCAATTTTGCATCTTTCATCGCTTTCAGATCATCAAGTCGCTGGACGAGGACCCAGCAGCCCAGAACAAACAGCTCACCCTCCGCCTCCAACAGGTCGCTGCCGCCCTAGAGAATAAGGTCACTGACCTTTGACGCCAGACCTCGAGGAGGGTTTGGGGGGAGGAGATTATGGATCCTAAAACACAGGATTTTGTTTTCAATATAAGAACTCAAAGGATGATGAGCTCACGGACTCTACCAAACGTTTAATCATGTAACGACTGAAGTAAGATGGTGTCAGTGGATCCACAGGAAGGACTGAAAGGGGAGGAGTTATGGGACTTCTGGAGGGATGAGGAAAGTGTTAAAATACACCCTGAGTGGTGGAAACGAAAGTGCTGATATCTACTACTCCTACATGATGTACTTCTGCTTGGCATCCCAAAATGAAATAGCAAGGATGGATGCGAAATTGGCGTGATGTGAAATCAGAGTTATTTTTTTAATTGTAGCTGGGACGTACTTTTGTGTACTACTCAGACGTTGGTGTTTCTGTATTTGGCTTCTTCTCAGCACAGAGTTTAATTTTACCACACAAGGACTGAAGTGCCATGTGAAAAATGAAGGTTTCCAGTTTATTTGATGAATATAAGTGTGGAAATGAGTAAATGAGGCATTCCCAAGTATGTCTTTTTTTGGTACTCTGCTCTTTTTGGAAGTGCAGCTGCTCTTGGCACCCTCTGTAACCACTTTAAGTCTTGGAACTGTGGATGTGGGGTGAATTTCATCCTGAAGAATGCAAATGCTCACATGAAGCTTCAGAATGGGAACCCTCTATGGTACACACCACTGACCAATCAGGGGTCTCGAAGGAACTGAGGACAGTGAATTCAGGGTACGATGAGTTAAATGAGCCCAAATAGAAAGGGGTTTTTCTTGTATTGTGGCCAAATGTTGGATTTTCTCACCAATTAGCTGCAGTATGTGTTTCTATGCTGATGATACTGTGCTGGTGACTCACAGCTGAAATCTTTCATTCACTTTAGTTTTTGTTAAGGGTTTTTTTATGTACACAGGCTTTAAGCAGAGGCTTCGTATATCCAACATAAAATGTATCTTTTTAATGGATTGACATGGTACCACTTAGTTCTGTTCTTTTGCAAAGTTTCTGTGCGGATGGTCCATAAATGTGTGTGAAAGCGTTTTCAGCTGAGCTGCTTTTTTACTTTCTGCAAAAAAATTAGAAAATCACAACTAATCATGTGAACTAAACAGCCAAAACGTTTCTGTTCATGCGTGATTTATGTTTGCTTTTATAATGTACAGTTCCACTTCTCTCATTTTTGTGTAAGCGCAGACGCCAGCGAAGGTTTGTTTACTTTAATTGTCTTCTGAAGACAGGGTATCAAAGGATCTTTGAAAAAGGCTTCTAATAATTCCGAATTTAAAGGCGTGAAATATTGAAATAAATCTGCTTATCCTTTTTTTTTAAATCATGGATAAACCTTCCTCTTAGAGTTGAAAGAAGAAATATACATTGAGTTATTTTAATTAGACCCAGCAGCACATGCATTTAAAAAAACTGAGTGTCTCCTTACATTCATTTACCTTCCTCCTTGGAAGAGTTAAAAAAACATTAAATATTTTTTTTAAGAAACAGATATTTTACATTTATTAAATTTAATAGTTATAGTTTAAAATCTGTTCTGCTGTATTTTTACATGAAGACTTCACATCCACAAACTTCTGCCTGATATGTGTTTAAATGTTTTATCAGGCTGATCTGTTGAGCTTCAGCACGTTCATTTTCATTGCAGTCAGAAGGTCTTTAGGCACAGAGTTTAGTCAGTTAATTGTTTTTAACAAATTAGTGTTTCGCAGCAAAAGCCGCCATGTCCTCGTGCAGGAAACTGATCAGAAACAGCCGCATATGTACAGTAAATGATAACGACACTGGGCACGGTGGCGTGGTGGTTAGCACTGCTGCCTCACAGAGAATAACATCTAGAAGGTCTGGGTTCGATTCCACCTTAACCCGGGGCTCTGCGTGTTCTCCCCGTGTCTGCGTGGGTTGCTTCACAATTGAAAAGTACAAACTCTGCATCATTGCAGTCGCTGCATCAGTCTCCCCCTCCGCTCTCCCCTCTCTCATGAACAACCCTAAGATGCACAAATTTGGGGCAGCGATTCGTCCGTTACCCAGAGTACCGTTACTCCTCTCCTTGACTACACATAGAAATGCTGTCCATAAAAAGTTATGAACAGTATTGGTGACACGAACAAGTCTGACTTAGTCTGACCACCAAGTGAACCAAACTCACAAGAGTTGTACAGGGACCAAATAATCCACAACAGTGTGTCCAGTGCTCCCAGACAGCCCAAGGGACGCAGTCACATGCAGACTGGTTGGGCAAATTCCCCCATCCCACATGTCAAGTCATTTAATACAAAGCTGTACACGAAGGTGGCAAACAACTTTATAACAGTCTGAACAAACTGATTCATGAGATTTGACCTGTTTGAATGTCACATGATCTGATTTGCATCTACTGATTGGTGGTGCTATGGGCATGGTGGCTTTTTTAAAAATCGCAGCATCTCAAAAATATGTGTAGCTCTAAAATGAAAGAAGATTCAGTCTTTTCAAGAGTAGTTTGCAGCAGAGTGAAGAAACATATATCAGGCATTAATAAGAGAAATGAGGGGAAGCATACCACTGTCGGTGAGTGAAGTGCAGACCAAGCAAGTGCCGTTACCCTGCAGAAGTTTAAATGAACTCGTTTATCTTTTGGTTTGCTGCACATGAATCATTGCCAACACAAAATCATAACACATGTGCAGCACTCTGCTCCTCCTGAGCTCAGCCGACACGTTTCATGCAGAGTTTTAATGTGCAGTTTGTAAGTCGTGTGAAAAGGTTTTGTTTTTCCAAACCTCACAAACTGCATCTTTAATCTGCAGAGCAAAACGACCTTAAGGCTGGTGCAGTACGTTTGTTCTTGATGGAAACTCTGCAAAGCTCTGTGAAGAATCTGGCACCGCATGACCTCACATACAAAGACAGAAATAAATACATCTTAGCTAGTTTTTATTTTGATTCCTTGGAGGCATTTCTATCAGAAATTTCATGATAAGCCACTTTGGAGTCATAAACTTGCAAGAAAGTGTTGTGTGTGGGATTTCCTTGGACGGTCATTGCAGCTGTGGGTTTAATGAGGAGCTTCTAATCTTTTAAACTTTCCTTTTCAGTTCAGATGTTCAGATATCAGACAACACGAAACAGAACTTGACCAGCTTTTCAAAGCAGGGAGCCACTTCTGCTTGAAATGTTTGGGCTCAGTTGCCCATTGGGTTACGGAGGTGATGCTGAAGTCATCTTAAAAACACAGTTCAGATAGAATAGTCAAAGA
>VOQJ01026481.1:0-11566 GCA_015052665.1 Apistogramma diplotaenia | reverse complement strand
AGAAAGATGCTGAAAAATATATTATTCAGTTCACTGTGTCACTGTGTTATTGTGTTTAGTATTCCAAGATTATCTGTCTGAGCAGTATTGGTTTTATGGTACTAATATGACTCTGGCTGGGACCTCCCTGTGTGCAGTTTGCATGTCGACATGCCGTCAAGGTGGTGTTTCAGTAGAAATTCCCCAGAAGGAGTTTATGTGCTGAGCTGCAGGGGATAGTGTCAGACTTGCACTAAAGCCTGCAGCAGTGGAAGATATTAACTTGATTTGATAAACTTTAGGAATTGGGATTTAATGGATCATTTAATTGAGAAATGGACTTGCTACAGCAGTGAGGTTTTATGACTCTGAAAGCAAGCCAGATAACTGCTTATGTTTCAAAGTAGCTTGTTTGACATATATTTTGATGGTCTTGTATCTTCTCAGCGTTATGCACCGAAGAGTGTGCCCACGGACGATGTGTCTCTCCTGATATCTGCCAATGTGAGCCAGGGTGGGGAGGACTGGACTGCTCCAGTGGTGAGTACTCAGTAGAAAGACAGTGCATACAAAAATGACATAATGCTGCATTGCAAAACACAATGCTGCATAACATACCATATTATTACCAAGTATAACACACCACTGCATGGCATCCCACAACAACATCCCACATATATGAACATATATACTGTAGCTACGTATTTTCTCATCTTTAGTTTACGTGTTTTATGGACCAATCTCTACAGATTAGTGAAGATTGGCTGGATTTTTAAACTTGATGTACAAATTGAGATGTTGACAGGCAGAAAAATGATAATTGTCACTGCCGTCCAATGGACAGACTGTAACACCATTTTAAACTTACCTGAAACATATTTTCATGTGTTTTAATCTTTGGAATAGCCCCGGAGGGAGGGGGAGGGGGTGGAGTGGGGGTGTACCAATGCTAGTTGGACTTGGATGACCAGGGCACAAATATTGTCAGTGCTGTATAGCAGGGAGGTGATGGATTCAAGATACAAGACTCAGAAGGAATGACTTAACTTTAGCTTCATTTGCTAGCAGTGACCATGGATACAGAGCTGGACGGACCCAGCAGCAAAAACTACAAAAGCTCACATTAGCTAGCCAGACAGATGGGCGGAAGAGCACATACTGAACAGAGAGACATAGACCACAACGTGATGAGGACAAAGGGAAAGCATAGACAATATATATACACACACAAGAAACAAAAGTAAACCCAAAGCACAAGAACCAAAGACACTGTCAAAATAAAACAGGAAGTGGCAATCACCGAGACCAAGGCTACGACACGTGATCTTGACACAAACAGGGGAATACAGAAATATACAACACACTGAGACCTAGAAAAGACATCTGAACAGTACAGGTATTAACACAACTGGAAAGGTAGGGAAAAATCCTAACAAACATCCTAACAAAAAACACCAAAACTAAAAAAAATCCAAAAGCTTTGTGAGACACTTCTGTACTGTAAATTGTTGTCAGCATCAGAAAGATAATGAAAAGATTGATTTATAACATCAGACATTAAGTGGAACTGGTAAGGACCACTTCTTGGATCATTCGTCCACTCAGGTGAGTGTCGTGATCACTGCAGCTTGTTCATCTTTCTGTGTCATCTGTCATCTGTCAGAAACATGACGTAAAAACTACCATGGGCGATTTACTGAAACCTGTTGGAATGATGGAGCATGGCTCACAGAAGAACCCATAAATTTTGAGTGCAGATCAGAGTAACCTTTGTTAAAACTGCAACATGGTATGAAACATTGTCTCTGAATTTCTTTGTACTTGCAGTATTTTTTTAATATTATTTTAAATAGTAAGAAGAGTGTTTTACATCAGTTCTGTGGTCAGAAAGGTGCTGCGAATGGTGATGTCACATTGCACTGAACATCCATCGGATGTATTTCCTTTAAAGTGAACAGTAATGTATTTTCCATTGTATTCATTTTGTTTTCTTTGTTCTTTTTAAACATACTTTACAAAGTTGGTTAGTATAAAAGGGCAAAGTGCAGAATTTGGTTATTTGTCCTTTTGAAACCTATTTTACTTTTTTTACTTTTCTTTTACTTGACATGATTTTTTAAATTTATGTGGAGTCATTTTCTTCCTCTTGGTTTGATCCCGTGGCTGTCAGTAACATAGCTTTAATAAATAGCTCTGTATAGCATTATTATCACGTTGATCTTCAGATCAAAGTGAGGTCAAAAGTTAATGTGACAATATTTTAAATCTTTATGTGGTACTTTCTATATGTTGACAATACACACCGCAGTTATAAGAACCAGTTTCAGAGTTATAAGACTCTTCGTTGTTTTGGACCAATAAATTGACCTTGAAGATCTTGGTGGATTGAAGCCACAATCAAACAAATTTTAATGGATTGTTATGTGTGTTGTGTTTTATCAGATGAGATTTTGAGCTATCACGTTTACAGACAGAATGACATGCACACACACATATGCTCTGAAAAACATGAATTCTTTGGCGGAAAATTTTTTTAAGATACTTATTATATCCTTTGGGACTAACCTAAGCAACTGCTTATGAAAACAGAAACATTTTTAAGCTAATAAAAAATAGTGTCAGACAATGGAAGATGGTTTTTGCTCTACAGTCCTCTCCTGTGTGTGACAGTTAAAATCTGCTCAAGCATGAGCATGAATTTTTACAATTCAGACTACAAATGAAAAAAAGAAAAAAACTTGACGGTCCTCAGCAGACATTTGTTCAGCACCATCAGGTGTTGTTTAATTGCTTACCTTCAGTCAGACTTTATCAAACAAATCAAATGCAATTTAAATTGCGTAAGCACCAAACCACTTAGAAAATGCACCATTATGAAATAATAAAATCTTACTTCAAGTAGTTTGATTCTAATAACAATAACATCAATCAATGTGAAAAAATAAACAGTAAAATTTGGATTAATACAAAAAAGAAAAAAATTGTAAAATTGGTAAAATAAATAAGTAAAAGTATAGAAAATATCTGTATTTTATTTCTGTCAGTATGTGAAAGCAGAGGTTGCTGTAGAATAATGGCTGCCGTCACCAAATGTTTTTGTTCTGCTTTTTTTTAACAGCTAAGAGGTGGAAAAGAGCGGTCTCCTGGTACCTCTGAGCGTTACTCTGCCACAAGGCTATGCAATTATAAATTACTAACATAATTTGAAAAGTGTTGTGAAAACAGCTTATCTGTGTCCAGAGCTTATAATACTAATACAAATACAAAACACTGAAAAACTCAAGTTAAGAAGTTGCTGTCCCCTATATTAGGACAGACTTAGACTGAAGTTGCTACTCTGGCCTTAGGATTACATAAAGGGTGACAAACAGGAAACAGCTTAATTGACTTCTACTGCACTGTAAGATTTTCCGTTACTATGCACCAAATCTATGGTCCGATTTCCTGCATGGGTGCTGTCAGAGTATCTGATGGTTCTGGAGTAGTATTTTACATGTTCATGAAGTCTGGAGTCTTACTTGTGCTGCTACTGTACGTAAAGAAAACAGAAATTTGCTGCAAATTACCTTCTGTTCTGTTATGTAGAGGTGCACAAAAAAGAGTCTCCTCTTCCACCCACATGTATCATTTAAATATATTTTGATTGCATTCTGTATTATTTGAAGATGGCAAATTGTTTTTACAGAAAAACCTGTAAGAAAGACAACCAAGCATTGGACAAACATGTCCAACTATAACAGGATGTATAAGAAAATGGAGGGTGAGATTTGATTTTGTGGCAAGTGGTGAAGGGTTTGTTTCAGAGAAAGAAAGCTATGAAAGTTTGAAATGTCAGAACCTAAAATAGAATACATTTTTGAGTTTCTGATCAGCAGCTCTGTCAAATACTTTGGTAAGTAGTATTATGGAAAAGGAAATTATACTGAAAATTACGTTATTGCATCTTAATATCATTCTGACCATTTGGCTCCACTCCTCAGAATTTCATACTCTCATACGGCCCTGCCTGGTGCTGTCCAGTTCAGGATAAAACCCAAGCTAAAAGCATGTGTTGTTGAGATGATGAGGGGGTTATTGACACATAATGAGGCACATAGCCCCTTTAGACCCCTTTTGTTATTGGAGTACTCCAGCCTCCCCTTTGTTTACCCTTTTTATTGCTACCCAAGGGCCAAGAGACTGAGGTCAAGGTAAGACAGAGGTTAGGTGAATCTGCTGCCACTTAAGCTAAGGGGAAGGGAAGGATGAAGAACCGATGACTCACTAGTGTCCCTGTTTAAGGAAGGAAGTATCGGTAAACAGAGGTAAATCAAACTCAATTTGGTATGTCAGGTTCTCTCTGGAAATTTGGCTGTCTTCCTTTCTTCAGTGAGCACTAGGCATCTCTTTGTTCTTGCATCTATCTATTCATCACTCCACTCTCTTTTTTCCCCTACTGTCTTATTTTAGTTTTGTGTACAGCAGCCTCACACCTTGTTTTGTGGATAATGTGGCTGCATGACAGGTGTATCTGAGTACATTTTTCTCCCATGTTGGATTAGAACATCTCAGTGTGAAGACTCTGCCTCCACACATCCTGCCATGCAATTTGTCATTTGTTCATTACCTGTGGAAGAATGTAATTTGTGGTAAAGATGCTGCTCTGTGAGACAGAATCGTCCTTCCTGTTGAGATACAGAGTTTGTCCTAATGAGCAATGTGTTTGTGTAATACACGTTTTTACCTGATTGGTCCAAAGAAAAGAATCCTGTTGTCATTCCTGTCTTACATTGTTTTAAATTGTATAGTTTTGTTTTCTATCATAGTATGGCTCAGGATGAGCATGTTTTACAAATAGCTGTAGTTTAGTTTCAGTGACATTTATTGAATTAATTTAAAGGCTTAGAAACATCCCAGCCACTTCACTTGAAACAAATTCAAATTAGGTAAAATTTGAATTTGTTTCTTTCGGTTCAAATGTTACAAACTGACTCATTGCTGCGTAATCCATTAAGGTAAATGTAAATGTTAGTAAGAAATGATCTGACAAGGGGAAGGTTTCAGAAAATATTGTTAAGTTGTCCATTTCTATGCCATATGTCAGGACAAGATCCAGAGTGTGATTAAAGTGGTGGGTGGGCTCATTTACATTTTGAGAGAAGCCAATTCAGTCTAACAGTAGATTAAATGCAGTACTGAAGCTGTCATGTTCAGCATCCACATGGATGTTAAAATCACCCACTATAATGCAGTTTTCTGAACTGAGCACTAAATCAGATAAAAAAAATCATTGAAATCAGACAGAAACTCTGAGTAAGGACCATTTAAGGACAAAAAAAACAGGTGGCACAGGTGGTTAGCACTGCTGCCTCACAGAGAATGACATCTGGAGGGCCTGGGTTCGATTCCACCTTGGCCCAGGCCTCCCTCTGTGTGGAGTTTGCATGTTCTCTCCGTGCCTGCGTGGGTTTCCTCTGGGTACTCCGGTTTCCTCCCACAGTCCAAAGACATGCACTTACTGGGGTTAGGTTAACTGGTGACTCCAAATTGCCCATAGGTATGAATGTGAGTGTGAATGGTTGTCTGTGTCTCTGTGTTGGCCCTGCGACAGGCTGGCGACTTGTACAGGGTGTACCCTGCCTCTCGCCCTATGTGAGCTGGGATAGGCTCCAGCCCCCCCACGACCCCGAACAGGATAAGTGGTTGAGAATGGATGGATGGAGTGGAAGATTGCTGCTACTCCTCCTCCTCTGCTGAAAACGCCAAAAACAACCAAAATAAAGTCATTACAAACTATAGACCAAGTTGAGAATGTAAAACACATCAATAAAACTTTGGACCAAGATGATGCCTGTGCTTGGCTGCACCTCTGCCACTGTCCCTTTGTTTGTTTATTTTAGTTGTTCACCAGTATTATTGTTACTTTTTTTCTGGCATCATGTCCCTGTGGACACGATTGCCATTCGTAACTGGCAATCAAATCTGTCATGGATCATTTCCTGAACCAACAAAAGGGGGTTGTTTTTCCGTTTGGTGCTTGGACATGGCACAGAATACTTGCACTGTTGCCAGTCATCTTGTCTTTGCTTTGAACACCTCACTGAGGGACTGGAGGAAGAGAGCCGTTTCTTCCTACTGCTTTGTTGGCTTTGGAGAGAAGTGGATCTATGGGAGCTTTGTACCTAGGCTGCAGCCAGACAGAGTCGCATGGGATTTATTGGGATTGGACTGGTCTCTATACTCCCTTGTGTTTCTCACCCAGGTTGCCACCTGTGGAAAGTGACAGCTCATCGCAGGAGGAATCCAGATTTGCTGCGCAGGTTTCACCCTCCAGACTCTGTTCCAGGTCTTTCTACATTTGAACCTGCTAAGATTATGGTAATCAATGCCTGCTCTATTGCTATCAAGTCTTTTATTTTAAATAACTTGTTTTGAAAAACTGGATTTTAAATGCCACTCATGCCAAATGGTCTCTAAAAGCTCTTACAGCCCTTTCAAGATAATTATGACCCAAATTGGAGGAGCTGAGATCTTCTATGGCATTTATCAAAGAGTACTACTAAGGAGTTCTGAGCATTATGGAATCTTAAGTTCATTCAACATGTTTTGGGCTTATTTTAGTCTGCAGGACACACTTTGAAATTTGTGTTCACTTATGGTGGTACTCTAGATCATTTGCATGTAAATGATTTCAGTTTTCAGTGATTGTACATCAGTCTCTTTTAACACAGAGTCATTCTCTCAAGTTTGGTATTAGTCACTTTATAGATCACTCTGTTCCCTTTTTAAGTTTCCATCCTTATCTGGTGATCCTCATTTGCTCCTAGCAAACACTTCTAATGAGCACTACCTTGCCATTATGGATTAGGTCTTACAGTAAAAAGGTAAGACCTGTTGTCTCTTGCTCACCTGAGGGGTATTCCAGAAAGCAAGTTTAACAAACTCTGAGTCTAAACACAGACTCTGAGTTAATCAACTCTGAGATTGGCAACTCCCGTTCCAGAACAGCTGATCAGAGTTGGTTCAATCAACTCTGAGTATGTGTACCTTGAGTTAGCGTGTGCATGAGTAAGGAAAGAAAGCCATCATCAATGAAGCTCCGATATCAGGATTCGCCATGGCAACAGGTAAATAAAAAGCGGATCTTCCATTTTAATCCGAATTGATGGAGGATCGGACGTGTCAGTGTGGAACATGACGAGTCACTTTAATTAGCTTTACTCACTCAGTCATCATCACAGACAGAATAAAAGTTTGTTATAAAACATACAATTTATTTTACAATGTCTGCTGTTATCATTTACACAATTAGAATCTCCATAAAATGAAGCTGAATCTTAATTTTACAATTTTTACATTTTAATTTGAAATCGAATTATTCAGCTGCAAATTGCAGGAGACAGAAAGTGAAGATAAAATGTGGAGAAAAGCTCAGACTGAGTTTACTGACGGAGCTGTGAGTGACTGACAGCAGTCACCTTCATTTTCTATTTAATAAAAACTGTTTTTGGTACAGTTTATGGCATTTCAGGTTATGACTGTTTAATTTAAATAATTGTTCAGTACAAATGAAATCTACTGATTAACAGCAGCCTCACTGTATTCATTTAATGGAGAATTTTAGTGTAGTTTCATATATAGCTGAGAACATGCAGCAGCCTCCACGTCTGTAATGAAGGTAAAGTTCCACCAATAAAGGCAAACACGTTAGAATAAATGTCTCAGCTTTTTAGGTTTTAAATATTTCAGAACAGTTTTGGGAAAATGAGACGTTTTAATTGAGGAATGCATATCGTGTCGGGAAAATGAATCCATTATGAACAAATCAATGATCTGGGAAATGACTGGACCCTGAACTGGATCTATACTTTATCCAGTCTGAACCTGTGATCCTGATCTGTTTAGATCCGTTATAGATCACCGATTTAGGTGATTTTCAGTGGAAAATATTTCGAGATCTGTACTGTAAATTCTCACTTAAACATTCATGTCATCTCCAGGTTCCAGACATTTTTCCATCAGTGAGTTTTTCCAACACGACCAATGACCGATCAGTGTGTTCTGTGTCTAAAGCTTCATAGAGATCAGTGTGATGTCACAGTGATGCTACAGTAACTACAATAAATGTTTCAGAGGAGCTGACTGACAGTCTGACAGCTGCGCTCATTATAAAGCCGTGACATCATCGTTGCCTCCGCCGACAAGTGAACGACTGTAAAAGCTTCACGTTACATACAAAAATAACAAACTAACATCTAACTGGGATTTCAGTGCTTGTAGAAACATAAATGTCTGCAGATGAATTTGCTCCTCTGATCGCTTTGCAGCGACTTAATGAACGAGGAAATGATTCAGAGTGTCAGACAAGTGGTTTCAGGTGCAGCAGGAGGGGAGGAATCAGAGACATACTCAGAGTTTGTCGGATAAAACCTGCCAAACCCTGGTAACTGACTCAGAGTTGAAGTTAGTTCCCGTTCTGGAAATGAAAACCCAAGTTTCCCGCATTTCAGGCTTAACAAACCCAGAGTTGTTAGCATAACCTGCTTTCTGGAATACCCCTCTGGGGTCTAAAATCTCATTTACCTCATTCTCTCATTTTACACTAAATTACTTAATTACACTTATGGGTAGGATGAAACCTTCAACATGCTCATTAGAGAGTTTACCTCCTTCTGATTCAAAAGAACTACTCCATTTATCATTGTTAACAGCTCTCTGAGAAAAGGTTCTGTTCCTACCCATTTTAAACATACTCAGGTACCTCTATTACTAAAGAAACCTAATCTTGATGCCAGTTCTGCTGGTAATTTTTGGCCCATTTCAAAATTGCCATTTCTTAGCAAGCTTTTAGAAAAAGTCATAGAAAGCCAGTTCAGATCTTCCTTTTTTTTTCTGCAAATTACAGATTTTTGATACATATCTATTTTCAAAAGTGGCACTCAACAGAAACAGCTTTTTGAAGTTCTGTGACATTCTCTTGATGGCTTTTAATGGAGGAAATTGTTCTGTAATTGTTTTTGTTGAGACTGAGTTTTGAGATTTTGGCTTGTAATTCTTACTATTAATATTATTTTTCATCTTTAGCTGGCATCATTCAGTTATTTTCTGACATTGTTTTGATCATTTCTATGCCGATGACATTCAACTGTATATGTCTTTTAAGTCTCACTAACAGAATGGGCTGTTAGCTTAGTCCACTATATAATGTAGATTAATCATTTGGTTTATTTCTTTGGATTATTTCTAGCAAATAGCTTCTAGCAATTACCTTAACTGGGACAACAAAACTGTGCCTATGAACATACCTGCTCCTGGCTTATATGTTTGAAAATCGTCCAGGCTCTTGCAGTGGGCAGGTGCTTGCCTTCCAACCAGAAGGTTGCTGGATCAAGTCCCCATCTGAGCGCATGTTGTTGTCCCTGGGAAAGACACTTAACCCACATTGCCTAAATGTGTTTGTGGTTGTGTGGCTGGTGTTTGGTGGTGGTCAGAGGGGCCTTTGGTGAATGCTGGCAGCCACGTTTTTGTCAGACAGGCAGCTGTGGCTATAGTAGTAGTTTATTATCACAAAGTATGTTTAAAGTGTGAATGAATAGTACATGAGATTGTAAAGCTTCTTTGAGGGTCTAGAAAAGCGCTATATAAGACTAGTGCATTATTATTATTATTTAGTCCAACCTTTTAAGTCCTGTGTTTGAAATCTTTGTGTAATCTTTGATTCCTTTCTCACTTAAGGAAAATGTCTAAATTGAGACATATAGTGTATTTGGTGGAACCGGAGAAAGTCATTCTTACATTTGTGTTATTGTGCCTAGATTATTGGAATGTCCTTTGTAGTAGTTTAGATAATTTACGTCTTTTTATCTCTCCAAGCAATACAAGATAATGCCAGACTATGAACACATTTCATCAAGTGAGCTCACATCAGTCCCATTCCCATTTTCAGCATATTTTAGAATTCATCTTAAAATTCTTGTTCTCACATAATGAGCACTAAACGGTCAGGCACCAGGCTATTTATCATTGCTTCTTAGACACTGTTGTTCATAGTCTTTGATCACAGGCTCAGAATCTGCTGGTTGTTCCATGTACAAGATTGAAGACTAAGGGGGAGAGAACTTTTAAATCTGTGACACCAAAACTCTGGAACAGTTCCCATCTACATTTACTTTTAGCTGACTCTGTGGACTATTTAAAAAACTGGTTAAATTTTTTTTGCATAACCAACATTTAATTTTCTTATGTATTTTGGTCTATCTTGTGTAAAGTGCTTTGTAGTTTTCCACACAACGGAGCTCAGCTTGACACTCTCGATAATTCCATCCCTGTCCTCCATCCCAGAAGAAAATCCACAGGACCAGAATTTTGCAAACGTTTACTTAATCCAGACAACAAAATAGTGGTACAGAAAATTCATGTGCAAATGTAACAAAAAACCAAGTGAGAGGTCAAAAAACCGTGTGGCTCCTTTTTTCCTCTCACTCATTACTGGCCCCTAATTGTTATCAACTCCTTGAAACAATTACTGCCTATATGAGCCTATATGCTACAGCATAGTTTAAATCTTAGGGACTGCTCTTATTCTTCATCTGTTCAGAACAGCTGTTCGGCTTCTGATGCAGACCATCAGTTGCACTCTGATTCCTGAACAAGGCAAAGTTTTGTTATTGGTCGACAAAGCTCGTTGATCTTGGTCTGGACCTTCACCTGCCAAGCAAGGCCTTTCTTTTCAGGAATAGTCTCCAAAATCCTTCCAAGTGGCCACGCATTTCTGGGTGCGGTGTCGTCCACAATCAACACCACGTCACCAACACAGAAGTTTCTTCTAGGGGTAGACCACCTTTGACGTTCTTGGAGCTGTGCGAGATATTCCCTGCACCAGTGTTTCCAAAAAATGTCGGCAAGGTACTGAGCCTGTCACCATCTGTGTAACCTTGAGCAAGAACAGGTGATTGGGTGTTAAGGCCTCTAAGTTGTTCATGTCTGATGAAGCCTTTGTGATCAGTCTGCTGTTTATAATGGCCTCAGCTTCACACAGCAAAATATGCAGACCTTCTTCATCCAACAGCTGTTCTCTCACTGTTACACCCAAGATTTTTCTCACAGAGCGAATTAGTCGCTCCCAGCTTCCCCCATGGTTGGAACCTGTTGGTGGGTGATGGATTCGTAGGCATCATTTAACATAAACAGACACACTCTTTCACCCCAGGTACAGCGCCGCTAGCAGGGAGAGAAACACCTCTTTGAAACCCGGAGCAGAAAAAGGAATTCTCCGCTTCTCGCTTCAACAGGAAATGGTAGAATAGAATAGAATAGAATAGCCTTTATTGTCACTATACAGCTGTACAATGAAATTGGAGGGCCACTCCCATTCGGTGCATAGGCTAAGATACAGAGTAGAAAACAGGTTACAAGATATGTACATTAAAATTGTGGTGGTAATATGAGTATATACATATGGTTTATGTTCAGATATTGCACGTTACAGAAGTGATAGATATTGTTCGGTGTAGCTAATGCTGCAGTTACTGTGGTATTCATGGACATGAATCCTGAACTCTGCTGTGGCCGAAATAATACGATTGTGAATACAAGCAGCAGAAATGAG
>VOQJ01026476.1:1761-13798 GCA_015052665.1 Apistogramma diplotaenia | reverse complement strand
GGAGAGACGAGAGAGGGGGGGGGGGGGGGGGGGGGGGGGTACAGACCTTTTACTTGAAATGTGACTCATGATCATTGAATAGTTTGCGATTTTGCCTTTAGTTAGTAAATTATAATGAAACAGGACAGGTTGTTTAAGAAAAAGGTGACTCGTGCAAAATAACAATAGCAACAATTTAACAAAAATATAAATATAACAGTATAAACACAAAAATGTCTTCCATTGCACACAGATATCTGTTAAAAAGAGAGAGAGAGAGAGAGGCGCGCTGTTTGCACAGACAGAGTTGAAGCTGTGCTCACACGAACTCAGTGAGGAAATTTGAGCAATTTTGCTGAACCGATAGAAGAGAAACTGCAGCAAAAGAATCGATATTTTTGGCGTGGTATCGATCCAATACCAATCCTCACTTGGTATCGATACTATCGATATAAGTATTGATCCGCCCACCCCTAAAAAATACCCCTTAACACATGTGTAAAGCCTAAACCAGCTCCAAATGTGAAATTAGTAAAGGTTTGCAGTCATATGATCTTCACTAATAAAGATGCATTACAATGAAATCGTGGTGTGAACTTCAACTTTTATCAGCAAACAGCTAAACCAAACAAGGCTTGTACAAGTCTATAATTTCCACTGGAAAATACTTGTTAAACTAAACCAAACAGTATGCACCTGTGTGAGCTGATGGCTTTGTATTCCCAGAAAGCTGGTGGGGGAAAAACTGAAAATTAAAGTTTATTTATTGATGGTCTGAGAAGAATTTGACTCACTGATTCTGCAAAGGAAAGTATCTAAACCTGATGATGCATAAAAAGTGTACACAGTGTTTAAATTAAGGGAGAAACTAAATTAAGGAAAAATGAAAGTGAAGGAAGGAAAAGTGAAGACATTTGCATTATTTTGATCTACTCAGCTGAATGTGAAAGCTGTGGGACTGAGAACAGTTCTTTTCAAGTCTAAAAAAATACAGCTTTCACTCTGTGAGTGACCGCACTAATGTACTGTAATTTTTCAAGACCTAAACTCTAAAACCTCACTAGCTTCCCCAGGAGGGTGCAGTGTTCATTAAACTTTAAAGAGATCTTTCAAATCAAATGTATTTATCTCCTTGAGAGCAAGAATGTTTTCAGCAAATTTTCCTCAGTTCATTCATTTGGAGGAGTAAGTTCAGACTCACAAATGACAGTCTGAGTGCAACTTTGGTCAAGAGGTTCTGCTGAAGTTCAAACAAAGTTTTAGAAAGGTAAGTTACTTTGAATATGGCATGGCTACTTGTACAAGACAAGTTGGGTTGGATATATCCAAAACTGAACTCCAAAGCTGATTTACTGGAATTTTCACACACAATCATCTAGGGTTGGGTACAGTACTTTTATAATTATTAATTAATTATTAACCAGTATTATTCATTATTATTAATAGTAATTATTAATTAATAATACTAATATTATTAATATAATTATTAATGATTATATAATTTTACTAAAATTTAAAAGAATAGAACTGAGGTAAGCTAAAAATGTCAAAAATATGAAGTATCATAAAATTAACAAGAAAGCCATACAGTAAAATTATTGATCAATAAATATTTAAAACTTGACAGTGACAAAGTTAGCCAGAGTTCCTAAGGTAGGTCATTCCACAGCCAAGAAGCCCTAACAGCAAAGACTATGTGATGGGAGATACAAGCTAGTGAATGAAAGGGAAGTTGTACTGACACTAACTGTTTTGGAGACGAGCAGGTGACTGGTAAGGCTTACTTTCAGAAGAAAGTTGTTGATCCGAGAGAAGAAGTGCGTGGACGAAGGTGTTTTTCTTCTCAGAAATGTCCAGGGAGGGCAGGCAGGCGGGAGTCTGTAGACCTAAGACAAGAGGAGGAGAAGACAGAGTGACAAAAATACATCCACAGAAAACACACAAAGTCAAAACCTTTATCCAATAAGTTGAGGGAGGGCTGGAGGCTTGTTACCATGTAGCAATGCTAACACTCTGGCGAAGACTAGAGATTAGTGCTGGTCCTTATATGCTGGTGGAAATACTGACAAGCACCAGGTGTGTAGGTTGCCGAGGAGACAACCTCCAGCCCCGCCATGCAGGGGGAGGAGAGGAGACCCAGCCGCCCAGCCTGTCGAGGAAAACAACAAACAAAAAAACACCACACCCACACCACAAAAACAGGAACCCTGACAGGGATAGAGCTGTGTGTCATCAGCATAGCAGTAGAACAAAATTTTATTCCTCTGTATAGCAGGGGCAAGAGGTAGATACGTCCTAGTATGGCCCCTTAAGGGACTCCAAAATTTAGTTAACAGTAAAGAGAGCTTTGGCTATCAATAGAAACATATCCATCCATCTATATTACTCTGCTGCATCCCCAAATGCAAAGCATACCTGGCTGTAGGAAGGTGTTTATTTCAAACCTGCAACATACACCTGGTAGTTGAAGCTGATTGAGGTTGCATCACATTCTTGCCACCTAAAATTGGAACTGCTCCGGAGTTTATTTGGAACCAGACCAAGACCACCTCTTCCAAAAGCTCTCAGTGTGCTTGTTTTTTGTCCACACCCAAACTTTAGCAGGAGGGGAAATGGACCGGTGCCTAATATGAACAAAAGTGCTCTTTTACATTTGCTGGATCACCTAATAATACACTTACGTCTTTAAAACTGTACATAGATAATGCATCTTGTGAATAACTTGTATTTACTTTTTGCCAATGCTCCAACATCAAATGAGAAAATGTTTCAAGCAGAAAATGAAGACAAAGCACAGGTGCTAATTTTTATTACAGGTCTATGCTGCACCTATGGCTTAATTTTTCTTCTTTCACTAAAACCGAGTGAAATTCCTTTATATTTACTGCAATGTGGGGCCTAAAGATATGCCTGTGCACTTTTTTCACATGTAATGCATTTTCCATTCAGGTGAAGAACACAAGCAGTCTTGCTCTTAGACTTGCATGTGTGTGATTTGTATTTGACATGTATTAATGTGTTGATAACAAATAATGAAGACCCAGTGCAGCAGAGGCTGCTGCTACCTCAGCACTGACACAGCCAGGTATCTGTGGTCAACAGAAAATCTGGCTCCATGGAGCCAGCAGGGGAAATGTCATATTTGCATAAAAGCCACAAAATATTGTATTTATATATATAAAATTTATATTTGAAGATGTGGAATTGTGGAGACTGCAGACAGTGAGTTGATATTTGTTCTGTTTTTCCTTGAGCAAACATCAGAGATCTCTGCTCAATGAGGGGGAAATTTAGATTGAACTGTTACAATCTAGGGAGGAAATATACCAAATGGTACTTGAGTCATTTAAGTTACTGAAGTCTGTGTTCACAAAGCTTCTCATTTATTTATTTTTTATTGCATTCCCATATGATATCTGGCTTTAACCTGGACTCACCTTTTTTAAAGCCTCCATTTTGGGGAAAAGAGGAAAGTCTGTATTATGCCACATTCTTTCATCTCTAAAACTGATGTAATATTTTCATTAAGAATCAGTGTCATCGTTTCTGTGGTTTTACCTCTTCAGTCTATTTTGTGGGAAGAGCTTTATACACTGAAGTCTATTCAGTATAATTATGTTGTGATGGAAATTTCAGCTGTTTCTGAGCCTTGGGGGCTTCAACTAAAAGCAACGAGTTTCAGTCTTGTTCACAAAAAATATATTTTCACCATGATGTGCATAAACAGGCTATGATAAACAGCACTGTTCATGCAAAAAACATGTTTATCACTGTGTGATGAAAAAAATAAATAAAAGAGAAGGGCTGAAATCCAATTTATATCTGATCCATGCAAAATCACAACAAAAAAAAAATCAATGGTGATGACAGCCATTGTCACTGCAGACCTGCACTATTCTATTTTAAAGGATGTTATATAGACAGGTTGACAAGTCCTGCTTGAATGTTATCATTCCATTGAATTGCTGTTATCATTTGTAATCACTCACATAGATAGTGGCTAGAAGGTGCCCTCCTGTGCATACCTCCCTAAATGTGTTATCATTCATTCTAATCACTGATAAACAGAAAGCAACCCAGATTTTGTAGGGGACTAAGAGTTTGTTGGAATTGCAATAGAAATCCATAAATGTTGAGCTGTGTAAGATGTGGTTTATGTTGTGAAAGGGTGGGTCTGAACCGAAAACATGATCTTTTTCTAACCCTGACCAAAGTCCTTTTAGAAGCAAGTCTCACAATTCTAGATGGTTATTTTGAAACCCCTATGTAAATGAAAAGGTAGAGACATTATTTTAGTTACAGTGGTATAAAAACCACATGTATATAATCACCAGAACAATCCTTTCTAAACAAGCCTTTTCTCCCTGAAACTTGCACTATGCATCCAGCTGTGAACTTATGCTGTTCCCTGTAGATGTCATTGCAACATGATTGGGTAATATTTCTTATTTCGACTGATGACTGGGTCTTTGGGGGCAGTGCCATGTCTGTTCCTGATAAAATGTCACTGCCCTAGCCGAATACATCTGGTTCCTGAATATAATTGAGCAAACAGCGGGTGAAGACAAAAGTTGCCTTTAAAAAAAACATGCCTGCTAGTTCCTTTTTCTTAATTATTTTGAGTTGGTTGGATAAAGGAAACCATTAGGGCATAGACGTAGATACACCAGTTCAATAGTGTTTTAGAGAGAGTGCATGGCAGAATGTAGTAAAGCTGATCTCCCATGTGCAATGGATCTAAAGCTCAAGTTTAGCAGTTGAAAGTCATGTAATTGCCATGGCTCCCACCCCTTAAACAGACTTTTGTTTCTCTTTTAAAACATTGGAATACTTTGTCCATTAGTTCTGTGCAGCAAGGCCGCATGGCCACCATTAAATGAGGTAATAACTGTGTATGTCGCCTTGATTGGGTGGTGGGAGAGGCTGTGTTTTGATGATATCTATAGTTGTGACTGCAATTGATAACAGCTAGTTAATTGGATAATAATATTCAAAATGCGTCAATAGCAACAGCCTTTTTCAACATGTCCTCCAAACAAAACGTAAGCATTCATCGTAATCAAAATGTACGCATCCGGTGTGGGCCAAAATATGACCTACTTCTGCCTTTGCAAGTGACCGTCTACTTCTGCCTTCGCATTTTGTATCCGGAAGTGGGTGTTTGTCGGCTTATGTCGGACGTGGGTCTTCGTGGCCTTTTTCCACTACATTTTCAGCTCTTTTAACCTCCTTTTATGTTTGTTTCTCTGTGGTTAAGGGTATTTGTCAGGGGTACATATTTACGTCTTTTCCTGCGGTCTGCCAGGGAAAACTGAACACGTTATTTACATGCACTTTCGTCCACGACCACTAGATGTTGCTTTTTTTTACCTTCAACAACGTAAATATTGGACGTAGTTTGTGAATTCTGAAATGACCAATGCTTACGTTTTCACTCTGAGGACATTTCCAGGTATTTACATCTGAATCTGATATACAGTTTGTTCAGATGATAGCACCTTTTGCCTGAACCCACCCATCAGTTTTTCTTGTGAGCAAAAAGTAGTGGAACAGATAAACTTAAACAAACTTAAAATAGATTATGTTCATGTTTTTCGCAGCCAATGGATTTTCGTTTAGGAATCAGAAAATGTAAATCGGGAAACGAGCCGTTTCCTGATTTACATTTCAAAGTTGGAGAAACCGGAAATGCACACAAGGAAGTGAGAATGCGTTTTAGGTTACTTTATAAGACCTCAAAAATAGCTAACAATATTAGACCTAATAAAAATATAAGTAACACAGTAATAGCATTTTTCTATAATGATTTAAGGGCTGCAACTCTATCTGGTGGCAGATTACTGTGTAACATTTTGGACAGCCGTTAACCAGTGGGCATCAATTAAAATTGTAACAATTTGGCTAACCAAACTATGGTCAAGAAAGCTCTCATTTTCCAATAGCGATGATTAGTAGTCGTGCACATCCGTGCTGTCAACAGGATTTAAATGAATATGGATACCTGGGAACTGAGGCGAAGGTAAGTTGATAAAGATGAAAACTCTGTGCTCTAAACAACAATTAATAGATTGGTATTGCAAAAAAGATTCTAGTTATTAAGTTATTAAATATTCCGGAATTCCATGACATTGTGATTTACAAGTGAAAAAATATTAGCTTAAGCGTGTATGGTGTTCAGCTCTGTTGGAAAGTGATCTCCATCTAAGTCCAGATTTCTTTTGTTCAGTCCTGTTAAGGCTCCAGTGTGAGATACGCTTGTTTGTTGAAAAGATTGATAAGACTTCACAGTCACCTGCTGCATTTTTGCGTTTCTATTAGTGGATAGATTAAACACACAGGACTTGTTAATTAGCAAGCTTGATAGCTGTTAGGTGACTATGTTTTCAGTTTGGATAAAACCAACGTAATCTATACTTGGCATACAGAAATGATAAAAACTAAAAGCATGCTATCTCAGTGTCTAAAAAGTAAAGAAAAAAGAAGACTCCTTACTCACGGCCTCCTCTGGCTGCAAGAGAAAGAAAAAGTCAGGATCTTGTCTAATTGTCTTTCCAGCTTGGTTCTCACTTTCAGGCAACAAAATTGGCTAAAGCACCAGTTCTCCCAGCTCTATTTGTTCATTTTTGCCACAGGCCGCTCAAGAAATCTGACACCATGGATTCTGAAGTGTGTTAGTGTGCTTTTATTAACAGGCAGATGGAAAGTAAGTTCATTTATTATTTACAATAAACTTCATATATTAGATGTTTCACATGAATGGCTTGTTGGTCAGAAAAGATCTGTGACATTTAGCTTTTGTACCTTTTGCTTATAGGAAAAAGGATTTCTTTCATTTTTTATGCTGGGGTCAGTTTAGAGAACTAGAAAATGCACTTTAGAAGGAAGAGGCGAAGGCTTGCCTCAGTTACCTGTTTTGCTGCTGTGACCTTCAGTTATAAAGGCAGATTCCTGCTATTTTGCAAGTCGATTATTTGGTGCCCTTTGGCTTTTTTTGCTTTAGATTTAGTGTTTAAATAAACCTTTTACTTTAGTTGTTATTGTTCTCCTGGAAGCCGTTTTTGATCATTTAGAAGAAATCACTCATATAGATTTAATGACAGGAATATGACAAGTGCAGCATTCAGCTCTCTGGTCAATGACACAATGGTAAAATTGAATGTTTAACTTCATTCCTCTTTTTTGCATATATCTATTGAGGCTGTCTTTGACTATTATGTTGCATTGCTGCCTAGAACAGCATCTGTTTGTAGTTGAAAAGAAGTGATCCTCAGGGCTATAAAAAAATCACTGAACCCTTCTCCTTGCACTCATGTGCAAAGCATGGCAATTCCTCAGTCCACTGCACAAGCTTCCCATATTTTCCTCTTCCCTTTGGGCAGTGTGTTCTTACATATACAGAAATATGAGCACCCATATGGTCCTTCAGTAGATAGTACAACCTTAATAATGAGAGCTCTCATTAGGCAGTGAAACCTCTGACTTTCATCTACTATTATTACATGGTAGCAGAATTTGTGCTCGCAAAGGCTGAACTAAGCTACTGAACCACACCATGTCCAATCTCAGCATTAATGCAAGCTGATATGTTACCTAGCAAACTACACCAGTCATTTCAGCATTTTCAAAGATGAAAGGTACTGTAAAACTCAAGTGTTCTGAATTTGCAATGAAGTGGTGAGAAAATGCCTCCAAATTTTCTTTTGCCGACACACAGAGAAATCAGTCTAAACCAAAATCACAAATAAACACATGTTTAGACTCTGAGTTCGGATCATTTTGTGTCACTGCGTGAGGAGTTATTACAGGTCTGATCCTGCAATGTAAGCGAAATTTCAGGCCTTCCTCATTCACATTCTGTTAATGGGTAGGAGGATGTTTTGCCTGATTTACTTTGGGACTTTTGCTCAGTGTAAATATGGGCGTCATGCAAAGGTGATCATATCCCCACCTTAACTTTTTATAATTAAGTATACACACAGCAAAGTAAACCTAATGCAGCCATTATCTTTACATGTAATTCATAGAAAACAAATACTTGGATTTCCTGATAAGAGTGCAAAATGAATTAATCAAGGCAGATAAGGCAGTTGTCCCTGCCAAGATGACTGAGGGCATAAACAAAAGAGAACCAAGCAAAGTAAGAGAAAACAAAATAAAGAAGCACAAAACTATACAAAAATATATGTCACTGTACAGGACAAGTCAAAGGATGGGATTAAATATCCTTTAATGATGCCTGTGGGGAAATTTATTCTTTGCTTTTAACCTATCTTACAGTAAGTATTAGGAGCAGTGGGCAGCCACTGTGTGGCACCTGGGGACCCAGGACTCTCTGTGAGGCAGCAGTGCTGTCACAGATGCAAAACAGAAGCACAACTCATTAGTCATAGTTTTATTAGTAGTTCATATCAAGCAGTATCAAAAATAGTCTCCACACCTTCTGGTGATGTAGTGAATTCAGTTTGTGATAATGGCTCTCTCCAACCTCTTAAAACATCGATGCAATGGAGTCGTTGTTTATAAGCTGAAGCTATGCTTCTTTCTGCAGCCTATTTTCATGGGTGTAACTGGTTCTCGTTTCAAGTTTCATAACTACATGCAACGCACCTGTACAGGTGTTCACATAAAAAATAATAGCCAAGTTTGTCTGCAGAACATACAATAACTAATGTTGATTTTCATAGAGAGTTTTCATTTTCTACACATTTTCAAGATAAATATTTTTAGTCTCACAACCTGACATGCAAATTGTATAGGTAAAAATATTTTCAGTACAGCTTAAGCTCTTGCAAAGTTGATGGCACAAACCTTTAAAAAAAACTGTTAAAACAAATGTGGTTTTTTCCTAAATAAGTAGAGGAGGAGCAAATCTGTGGAGCTGAGAATGCATCATTGTCTATTAACTGTATAGTTTGCAGTGTTACAGCTGGTGCTTTCTGTGTAATCAGCTGAGTGATTGCTGTCAGTGGCATTTACTGTTGCTCCTCACCTGTCAGCATTTACACATATAAATAAATAAATAAATACAGATGCCATCCATTACTTATCACATGAACATGACATTACTGGGAAAACGTAATGAACTGTTCTACCAAGAATGCTATCAATGCACAGATGCATAATCAAATAGTGAAAATTGCTACTGCAACAAGTAAAACATTCCTCCATTTTTCCTCCACCTGCAAACATCATTACATTCATGTACTGAAGAAAAGCACAGTCATTACATTTGTGTACAGTTTTTCACATTAGCTGTTATACACTGATCATTGCTGCCTCACTGAGAAATTTTTATGTACAAAAGTACTGTTTAGTTCTAGTATGAGAAAAAAAATGAATATGCTTTTCCCCCATTTTTTCCTGTATGTATGGTGTGTCCTGTGCTAACTGATCTGGACGGCAGGAGGAGTCTTTTACACCTGTGCACGTTCTCTTTATTAAGGTGCACTCCCCTCCAAAAGTACTGTAACAGTGAGGCTAATCCCTTAATTTTGCTGTAAACGAAAAACACGAGACAAAAGATCAGCATCTTTTATTTTCAGGTATTTGCAACGCCTGGATCTGATACACAGTTCAGAAGACAGACACCCTTTGTCTAAACCCACCTATTTTTTCTTGTGAGTATTGGAACATGTGACTAACGGGTGTGGGTTTTGATTTTTTTGCCGAGGTGTGGCCAGTTATGTTGATTATACATACAATAAATAGTGCCAAATGTCTACACTCAGTTTCAGATTTGGGTTTTGCCTGTGCATACTGAGCATTTTGTAGTTAGAGGAGTAACCTTCACTACAACTAAAGAGCCGTCTATGGGTGAAAAAATGAAATAGTGAAGCTGAGAGACAATGGAAAATCACAAACATCGGCCATAGCCAGTTCACCCGTTTGGACTGTTCTGAAGCAGAAAGTTGTTACTGCTGTACTAAGTCACTGCTGTCAAACAGGTAGATCAAGAAAAACAACAGCAGCTGATGACAGAAATATATTTAAGTGCTGTTAGTGACATCAGCAACAACCTCCAGAAGACAGGAGTGAAGGCATCTACTGTTTGCAGAAGACTTCAAGAACAGGCCTTGAATGGGGAGGCCACGCTGGAATTTGCTGAGAAGTACAGAGACAGGCCTCAGAAAATGTGGGACAACGTTTTATGATCTGATGAGACAAAGATGAACCTTTACCAATGTGATGGAAAGGCTAAAGGTTGGACAAAGAAAGGATCTGTTCATGATCTCAAACATATGAGCTCATCTGTGAAACACAGTAATGTCATGGCTTGGGCTTGCATGGCTTCTTCTGGGACAGGCTCATTTGTCTTCATTGATGATGCCATGAGTGATGGCAGCAGTACCCTGAGCTCAGAAGTCTACAGAAACATTTTGTCTGTCAATTAAAATACAGATACAGCCAAACTGACTGGGAGATCCTTTATCATACTACATGATAATGATTCAAAGCACACTGCCAAAAATGCAAAGGAGTTCACATGAGGTGCAGGAAGTGGAAGGCTGGCCTTGTCGATCTCCAGACTTAAACTTTATAGAGCATGTATTTGACCTGCTAAAGAGGAGACCGAATGGAGTAGCCCCTGCAACAAGCAACAACTTAAATAGGCTGCAGTGAAAAACTGGAAAAGCATCTTTAAAGAAGAACATAAAAGCCTAGTGATTTCAGTGGCTAACAGGCTTGATGCAGATATTGTAGGCAAACGATTTGTAACCACTGTTGCCAAGTGCTTGCTCATAGGGGGTCTTTTTCATCGTTGGGTTTTCTCTGTAGTCACTGTATGATCTTTACCTTATAATTTAAGCTCTTTGTGGTGACAGTTTGTTGGGATTTGGTGTTATAGAGAAGAAGTTGAAGGGAATTGAATTAAATACTAAGTCTTATTCAGTGTAGCCCTTTGATAACGACAGGGGATAAGCGCTCCAAGCTGCTAAGTGCTTTTAAATGCCTGTAGAATTGCAACCACATAGCCACAAGCCCTAACAACTAAACGTACTCCATGCACTTTATCGTGTGCATTAGCCTGTACAGTTATGGCATTTCTGAAGATAGTATAATATGTAGATACAGAAAACGGTTTCAAATTTTTTGTGGGTTAGTGCACTTTTTAGCTACCTTATGTAGTTACTATGGATTACCTTCATACATATAATTACAGTCAGGGTTCTGAAGGTTTAATTGATGTATAGTGAGTTGAAATATTCCACACGATGGTACTACAGCACGTATGAATGTAAAGATATGGTCTGGGTCCTTGCATTTCGCGGCCAACTGATTTTCGTTTAGGAATCAGTAATTTGGGAAATGAGCCTTTAACCAATTTTCGTTTCAAAGTTGGAAAACAAAAAACAGAAAACGAGTCATTTCCCGATTTTCATTTCAAAGTAGAAAAACAAAAACTGGAAAACGAACCGTTTCCCGATTTTCATTTTTTGATTAAAAATTAAAACATGGATTTTAAAAATCCAGCATGGAAAGCCGATTTCTCATTTTGTGGTTATATGCAATCAGTTTTAGACAAAGTGACATATATATATTTGTATTTTATTAAGGTAAAAACTGTCATTGAAATTAAAATTGTCTTTTAAAACAGAAATCTGGCTCAGATGGCTGCAGAAATTGCAACAAATATAACATCACAGTTTTATGAAGATATTTCAAGTGGCCAGAGAGCATTGGATTGATTTTAATGTAGGTACCTGTACAATAAGGCAGACTTCTAAAGATTCTTGCAAAACAGGTTATTTCTTCATTTTATACATACGACTGCACTCTATTTACCAGTATAAGAAAATACATTACACATAAAAGCACATAGAAACATTGAAAATCGCTTTATCGCAGACTAAGAACTAGGGGGGACAGAGCTTTTCAAGCAGTGGCACCAAAACTCTGGAACAGCTTACCAACCCAACTCCGTTTAGCTGAATGTGTCTTTTAAAAAACAGTTGAAAACTTTTTTGTTTAACCAGGCTTTTAGTTGACATTACTATTTTTATTCTTTTTCGTCTTAATATGGTATTTTGAATGTTTTCATATAGTGTTTTATGTTATT
>VOQJ01026474.1:58767-82528 GCA_015052665.1 Apistogramma diplotaenia | reverse complement strand
CCAGGACTGTGGAGGTACTGAGCTGCAATCGTGTGTGAAGCGAATTTGTAAAGAGATGCTGATGTAAGTTGCGTTGAGAGCATCAGTATGCAAAGAGGAAGGATGCCAATCTCAGCTTTGCTCCAGCCCTCTTTTCTGCTTCACTGACTTTTATTCCTCACATTTCCCTCCTCATAGCACACACACACACACACACATTTTATTTGAAATCCTTCTGCTGTGTCTACTGAGGTGGATTTAATTGGTGAAAACATCAAGGGATCTCAGCTTTCCTCTTGATTCACTTAAAACACCAAAGAGTCTTTTGGTCTTGCTATATGAAGCTTGTGAGTTTTGATGGCTTAGTTATCTCCAGCATCTTTTTTAAAAGGCAGGTTCAGGCCTTTAATGTCAGTGTGGGCCTCGTGTGTGTGTGTGTGTGTGTGTGTCTATCTCAGCAGGGGCTCCGGTGGCCTACATCTCAGTATTTAATTACCCACACGAAACAGTAGGTAAAATGTCAGCCTGAAATAAGCTGCACTGAACACTGATGGAGATCATTTCCCGTTGGAGTTGGCGCTGACGTGTTTAAAGGATCAGTTACTCGTAGTTAAAAATGAGAGGTGAAAATGTCTTTCGATTAAAGATGTGGGCTTGTTTTTCACTCATTATAGGATGGAATATCTGAGCACAACAGAGAGTGGTGGTAATAGTAGTAGTAGTAGTAGTGCTAGTTTTTAAGAATACAGCAGCTCAAAGTCACCAAACTGTCCAGTTTTAAAGTGTAGGTCAGCCTGTCCAGTAGGTGGCAGTACAGCATCCAGGACTAAAACAGAGAAAAGGTAAAGAGTCGCTGCAGTTTAAACAAAGTCACCACCTTTATTTACTGCTAAAGCAATGAAATAATAATAATAATAAAAAAACCCAAAAACAACGTATCAGCTTTGTTCTGGTTTAATTAAAAATCTAAATAAAGACATGTCTGCCAGCTTTGAAGACAAAACCAAAGAGACAAGTCTACTGAGAACAGTGCAAAAGAATCCTCCCCGGGGTAAGAAACATGTCTCAAAAAAACAAACAAAAAAAACTCATCTAAACAGTAAAGTGCATGTTTTGAGAAGAAGAAGAAGAAGCCCCTCTGGTTGGAGTTTTAGAAACTCTGAACAGGCAGTGAGGGTCACACATTAAACAAAGAGAACAAAAAGGGACACTGATATAGTGAGTACATACGCACCCTTCAGTCTTGGTTTGGACATTCATATCACTGTACAGACAAACCTGAACACATCCAGTGGTTTACATGCAAATATATGCTCATCATTCATGTCTTGCATACTATACACATACATTAGAGGATACGCAAGGGGGTAACAGCTGACCTGCTACGCATTCATACACATCATGCAGCCTCTTTCACACATATGCACAGCTCCAGTTGCATCTGTTCCAGTCCGTTGCACTGAGGTTACATGGTATTGTAGAGCAGAGTGACGGCTCGCGGCTGCTTCTTCTCAGCAGATGCTCTGCGAGGACGTCTCGATGAGTGTCCTCTCCCCTGCTGACGAGATGTGGAGACCACGCTGCTACTAGTGCTGCTGCTGCTGCTGTCTGGCTCCTCCCTCTCTCCTCTGTCACCTTTAGTGGAGGCGGAGAGGCAGAGGGGTGGAGGGGATGTGTCATCACGAGACAAACCTGTTCTTTCAGCACAGGACCTCTGAGCCAGCACTTTCTGCTTCTTCCAGGTGTCGTCCGGGTGAGACTGGGGCAAGGGGGAAGAGTCCCGTGAGTGCGACACTGTGGTTCTGTTGTGCGTCCTCAGGTCCAAGCTGCTGAGGTCATTGGCCGACAGCTCGAGGCAGTCCAGTTTAGCTAAGGAGGCCGACCTCTTCATGAGAGAAGGGGGGGTGAGGCCTGCTTGGCGGATGCGCGCCTCGAGCTCCATGGCTCTGTGCCACTCCGCTGGCTCCACCAAACTCTTCTGCTCCTGTCTCTCTGGGAGCTGCTGCCCCACTTTTAGACCTGGAGGGCTTTCTTCAAAACTCAGCCCTTTATAACTTCCTGGCTCTGTGTCCATAGCGTCTCTCAGCCCCTGAGGCTGCCCCAGTTCTTGTGCTCGACTGTCTGCTGGCTGCAGCCTGATGCCCTCGTGAAGAAAAGCCTGCAGCTCTCTTAGTGTCTGCTGAATCCTCTCCAGCTCCTGGCTGCCATGAGCCAGCCTCCTCCGGGCATCACAGGCGGGGTCACCGCCCCCACGCCTGCCCTGAGAACTTTCATCTGTGTCTGACTCCTGCACTGTCACGCCATCCAGAGTCATTTGGTTTGAACAGGCCTGCAGGTTTTGGCTATGGAGCGGGCCCTGTCTGTGAGACTGGGCTGAGGTATCTTGAGATGATGCTGATAAGTGCTTAGTAGAGGCCAGTGATGAGGTCACCGTATGGCTGACTGCGGATGTGTGCACACTGACAGGAATAGCACCAGAGACTTGGCTGATATTTGAGTTCGTGGAGCATGAAGGGTCCCGGAGGTCGTCTGTGCCTGAGGAATCGTGTCTTCTGTGTGACCCTGTGTGCTTCTCTTCGTCTTTGGACTTAGCGTTAGCAGAAAGAGCCATGTTCTCTCCCTGAGTGATGTTTTGTTCCGTAGCGTGCGGGGGGGAGTGGAGAGGAGGGTGCTCGGTGACCGGAGAGGATGCAGACAGTCTGGCGGGCGGGTGTTCGGCGCTGGGGGAATGCAGCGGGGACCGCTGGCACGTCGCTATCTCCAGTTCCTGCCTCAGCCTCTGCTCCAGCTGCTTGGTGGCCCGCCGCACGGAGCCTGCAGGCCAGTCGCACGGAAGCATGGAGGGAGACTGGGGGTGCGAAGGTGGCGTTGAAGAGTCGTGCGTGACTTCGGACGACTCCGCCTCTTCTTGATGCTCTGGTCGGACGACCTGAGGACTGTTGGAAGATGGAGGGAGTGACGAAGACGATGAGGAGGAGGGAGTCGGAAGAGAAGAGGCCGGCTGTGATATGGCTTCGATCTCAGTGACAATATGGCGGACTGATATTCCGTTGTCATGGTGAGTGAGAGGAGGCTGGTCAGAGCTGTCTTCAGACTCCTGAGAGACGAAGAGGCACACAGAGTTTATCAGCCACAGTCATGATGAGGCCTTCCTTTATTCCAAGCAATGACTGATTATGTGTATGATATTTTAACCATCAACCACTTTACACCCTTTTAAACTCCACACAATGCTAATGACGACTCTTTATAGAGGAGAAGAAAACACTGTCTTGACTATTCTCTCATCTCCCAGCAGGTGTCACTGTGATCAGCTCAGTCTATCTGCCACCACAGGCCCTCACATTCACATTACGCTTTACTTCCCCTCTGATTAGTGCTGCAAATAATATCTAGAATACATGTTCTCTGCTAAACATTTTAAACAAACAAAAAAACATACATTCACAGCTGATGATAAAGGTAAACCCTAAAAAGCAGTCATGAAGCTGACGAGCAAAACAGAGTGAAGAAGCTGAATGGGGCCTTACCCGACTCGTCTCACTCCTCTGCTCCTCCTCATCTTCACCGACTTCCGCTGTCTTTTGCTGTGCCTGCTCCGAAAGTGTCCGAATTCGACCATCTTGGGCCAGCCCCAGAAACTTCTCCCGGGCGCTAAAGAAATCGATGCTGTCCGTGCTGTGGGTCGATGACCCGTCTGCCTCGCCGCGGCTGTCGAAGGCGCTGCCCAGCTCTAACTCACCGGGGTTGTTGTTGTCGTCGTCGCTGTCGCTGGGAGCGAGAGGCGGGAGCAGGGAGGTGGGAGTCGCAGGGCTGAGGGGCGTGTGTCTGTCGCTTGCTAAATCAGACAGTGACTGGTTGATCATATCCGAGTCGGTGGATTCCAGAGTGAGAGGAGAAACGTCCTCTGAGCTGCTTCCGTCGGGTAAATTGAGGAAAAGCTCCTCTGGCTTGCATTTGGCCATTGAGCTGGACAGATGTACGGGGGCACCCCTGTGAGCGCGCTGCAGTTCGGGGGTGGGAGGTAGGATGTGGAGCGATGGTGGCGGGTGTGGAAGAGCCACAGGCACAGTGACAGCCACGCTCGCCGAATTGTCCTGCTTTTCCTCTGGGACCACGGTGGCTGCTCGGGGTCTGGGGAGGGGAAGCAGGGAGGGGTCTTCACAATCCGATCTGACCTCCTCCTCCTGAACCAGCGAGTCGCAAACTCCATTGGAGAGCAGGTGTGAGTCGCAAGTGTGCGTGCCCTTTGATTTGGGAGAGTCTTTGGGTTCTGCGCCGAGAGCCTGCAGCACAGCCACGCCCAGGAAGTGATGCACGGAGGGGGAGGAGATGTTGTTGTTGTGAGAGTCGGCGCGGCTCAAGGAGGGAGACGAGGTCTTCGAGTCGAGGCGATCTGACAGGTCACTGTCGCTGTGGGAGCGCCATAGCTTATTATGCCTTTGTTTGCTGAAGAAGGAAAGCGAAAGAAGAGTTTGTTAGCTCCAAATTCCCTTTAAGGAATTTTATGCATTTCTGGATGAGAGCACACCTGGCCAGCAGAATTCCCTGATACTCCTCCAGCTGCTTCATGAAGGACGGGTTTGGCTTGGTGACGGTCCGTCTTTCTTTCACGTAGTCAAAGGCAGTGTCCAGGTTCCAGCCATATTCCTTCATAGCATAAGCTATCACTGTGGATGCAGAGCGGCTCACGCCCATCTTACAGTGGACCAGACACTTGGCACCAGCTTTCCTAAAGGCAGGAGAGAAACAGGCTTGGTCGCGGTCCACGAGTTACAGCGAGAATGTGTGTGTGTGTGTGTGTAGGAGCTTACTTGGCTTTGGTGATGAACTTGTACGTGTCGTTCCAGTACTCCAGCAGGTTGGTGGCCTCCTCGTCGTACACTCTGATGTTGTGGTATTCAAACATGCCCGGGAAAAAGTTGTCGATTTCCCTGGTGACGTTCAGGATGTAGCGCACTCTGCAGGAGAGACAGGAAGAGGAAGATGTAATGATGATAAATGAGTCGCTCATTTCAAATGACTTTAAGGAGAAAATCAATGTAATACATGGATTTATCGGTGACTTTAACTGAAAAGTTAACCGAAGTCACTGATCTCTTACCCGCTGTTCTGCAGCTCCTCTAGGTTAGAGGCGTTCCACTCTGAGCCCTGGAGACAACACAGGCACCGTCAGTAATACGGTGTACACAAATATTTTCATTTAAGATACAAAACAGGAGAAATTCTGAGCACATTTCATGCAAATTATTACTGAACCTCGAGTCTGATGCGAGAAAGCATCACAGGTCAGTCGAAGCCCAAATGTCTCACCAGAAAGACGTGTTCAAATATCTCCGTGGGGCTGTCCATCTGTCCCAGGATCACAATCATCTCATTGTCTATGAACTCTTTAAACTCCCTCAGGTTGCACGCCATCTGGATCTCCAGCTCTGTTCGGATCTGTCAAAGCCCGACAAAAGGATCAAACGAGAAACAGTCAGTGGCGTGCTGCTAACGTGCAGGAGCTACATGTTAAACTCCACTGCGCCTCACCTCCTTGGAGGTGACGTTCTCCAGGTCTTTCTGCATCATTATCTCTCTGAGGCGCATCTTGATCAGCCGCTCCGTGCGCTCCCTCTCCGTGGGCCTGCGCATTAAGACACAAAGGCCTCCATTTAAAACATTTTCTCTTGGCCAAAGTCAGATACTAATTTTAGAAGACAAAGAACCACCTTCACAGGAACAGTAATGACCTTTACATTCTGTTCATTTTTTTACTTTAGTCTCAATGACATTATTTATTCTCAGAGAGAATTGCGACTTTGTTTTGCGCCGCGGCTCTCTGGCTTTCTGTTCCCTCTCCAGTTTCTCAGAACCAGACAAAGTCCCTGTTGTAGAACCGGCCTGTTGCTGTGGTTCTAACCGCTCTGCTGGCGGATGCATTTAGACCTTTGGACGTCACACTGATGATGCCAACAAGCGCCCTGATTGCCTCTCTGGGGAGAGCTCGGTGTGTCTGTGAGCTCCTTCTTCTGGCATTGTGTAACTGATGAACGGACTCATCAGTTTAATAGTGCACAGCGGTGTGGGTCAGCAGAGAGGAAAAGGGGACCAGACTGGACCACAGGTGTGCGACTGCACACTTGAAAGCATCATTTGTGTTGGAAACGGAGAGCTTGTTTACCTCAACCCTGAATGTTTTACTGACCTCATGAGAATGAGTCTGCAGGGTTGAGCCAAAAAGAAAAAAAAAAAGAGAGAAAGGTTTTGCCCTTGCCAACTGAAACAGGTTATTTAATGACATGCACTAACGCTTTTATGTCACAGCTTGCCTGCAGACAGCCTGAGGGAGGGAAGCCCAGTCAGGCAGAGAAACTGCACGAGGCCAATGACGACATAAGGAATGGAGCTAATGAGTAAATGAAGAATGGAAATTTCACATAACTTCCTTGAATTGCTTTCTTATAGATAAGCAGTCAGCAGGAATTCACCCGCATGAATCAAAACCGTGACTGATTTCCTGAATCTTGCCTCTGCGTTTATACAGGGAAAAAGGGACTGCCGTGTCAACAAACACTGACACGTCACGAGGCTTTGGCAGCCTTCCTGTGCGGGAACACAAACAGGGACTTTCAGCGTTTGGCAGTGAGCACGAAGCAGATCACTCAGAGAGAGCGTGCGTGTGTGTTAAAGGGTTTCTTAATTGTATCGTTTTAAGTGGCTTTCTTTCTGCCCCGACTGTTCTTCATTGTTTCATCAACCGGCGTCGGCTTTCGACCTCCATCTTTCTGCTCACCACCTGCTTCTGTCCGTCTCTCTGAGACTTACTTACGAATCCGTCTGGAATCCACGTCTCCATAAGTAAATCAAGCCTGCTAAAGCCTTGGCTATTTTAGACATCAGAAGTGTGTGTGTGTGTGTGAGTGAAAAAGAGGGAGAGAGAGACCATCCAAACAGATAGAGCATGTGACTCAGCAGCAGGGAGGGGAATTTCCCCGGTATAAGTGAAGCCATAAATCCACTGCTTGTATGTTTTTATGTTCCCATGTGGATGTGTTGATAACGCAGGGCATCCATCATGTTGTGAATGTGTTAATGATTAGGCACCTTTGCAAACATCAGCCAATCACGCTTTTGTTTTTGTCTCCTGGAAGGTCAGGGAGGGCGTGTGTCCTCGTTCCAGTCTCCGTGCTTCTGCAGGCTGCAGCAGTCGCTGTTGTGAAAATGTGACGGCTTCTGATTTCTAACCTCTCATGCAAAAAGCACTTTTTTCCTCACACCTGTGTGAGGAGTTGCTGCTGTGAATTTCTGAAGCGTGTGTGTGCATGCCACACGCACAGCTTGTGCCACTGCTGCGATGTAAAACTCTACTTTATCTGAAAGGCTAACTATGAAGGCTGCTCTGTGGGTAACCACTCCTTTAATGCGGTTATCTCCCTGCTCTACTCACAGGTCTGTGAAGAGTATGGGTGAATTGGCACGGTGCGACTCGACGTCCTGCATGGCGTTCCACTCGTTGATGCACATCTGGCTGGACGAGACTCTGCTCTGGTAGTAGCTGACCCAGGTCAGGAACAGGCTGCCTGGGTAGTAGTTATGGCAGCGAGCCACCTCGCAGGCTTTGTGGAGCGACTGGAGGGCTGACCTGAGGGCAGACAGTTGAAAAGAAGGAGATGTTCACTTTTGTCACTGGGGGGAATCAAAAATGGAAGGAATAACAAAAAAGTACAGTGTGGAATTTGGTCTTGTGTAAGGCTTGGACAAGGAGGCATAGGTTGGCGCTATTAAGACCCATAACACTATCAATCTGAGGAAGAAGGAAGTCAGGAGGGACAATAAAATGAAGATATGGCGAGGTGGTGCTCACACGTGAAAGGGATTTAAGAAGGGACTGAAAGCAGAAATATGATAAGACAACAAAAGGCAGCGAAGGAGGAAGATAAGGAAAGCGGACAAACATCCAAGGCTGGAGGTCAAAGTTAAAGGTGGAGTACAATGGATACATTGTTTTTAAGCCAGCAGCTTCACACAGCTGTCGTCCCGCCGCTGGAAGAAATAAAGGCTGCTCACCACATGGCCTGGACAGACACCGGCTTGAAGACATGAATCCTGTTCACGGTCGACACAGTGAAGCCACTGCGGAGACACAAACACACAAAGCTCAGAATGAAGTCAACAATATCAGCATGTAGAGAAAGCCGCTGAGCACTGAGAAGAAGCAGGTAGTAGGTGTGGTATCTTACCCATCGCCATCCAAGTGGATCATAGTGTCACTCCAGAGAGGTAGAACCAGACCCACTGTGCAGCAGCTGAAGGAAACACGGTAAACACAACTAAATGAGATGCACTGGTTTGACATTCGTGCTTCCTTTCTCCCTGCAGTCTCTCCTGACTTGTTCTAAAACTGACTTGTTCTAAGACAGAGACGCCGTACCTATCGGAGGAGACAAAGTCCATGCCGAGCACGATGCTCTCCTCTGTGTCCTGCCTGCCGTTGGTGGAGACCACCACCATGTAGCGGGTTACCTGAGGGTAGGCGCTCTCCAGACGCACAGCCTGCAAGAAAAGGTGGAGAGAGGCAAAGTGTAAAGTCTGTTGTACGATGTCTTCTTTGGCTCTCTGCGGGAGATGTGAAAGCCCTGGAAATGAACCTCAGTGCCATTTGAGGGTCAGACTGCCTTTAGCTTAGATACTATGTAACACAAGACGAGCATTAAAAAGTCAGGATTGGGGATTTGAAATATGGTGGGGATTTATTATGCAGGAATAATTTAATGAAAATTTAACCACTCTTTTTTTAAATCTCTCTCACAGGCTGCTTTTATTAAACACACAGCAGGGAGATTAGGCCGGGATACTGACGACTCATTTTCAGAGTTCTGCATGTTTCATGTGGCATATCTGAGACGTCCTTTGCCTAATAACTGCTTCTGTTGTTAAAATCAATCCAAGTTTCACCCTTGTGTTGAATTGTGTGCGCTTGTTACTAACCAGTCTGATTGTGTCTTCTGGGCGCAGCACAGTGAACATGGTCTGAAGATGCTGCTGGAGGTCACCTGAACCAAAACAATGTCAACACTCATTTAACATCAGTTTAATTTGCAGTAGTCTTGTTGCTCAAAGGATGATAGAACACCAGATATAGTGTGTTACTGTATTTCCTCCTGTGGCAGGTTTCCAGTCAGTTCAAACCACAAGCTGCATCTGATTTTCTGTGACTTATTAGACTTTTTTTTAAATATCCAGAAAACTAGCGCAACGCTGCTGAGCTTATCTGAATTGTTGTGAAACGGCTTCACAGTCATGATGCTGCAGAGGAATGTCAATTTTAAAAAAAATCCTGCTATTTAATCTCGCAGAGTTCATTTCTGAGGCCTGGGGTCAAAAAGGGAGTGAGAGGAGGTTTTAGGAGACGGTGCAGCTGTTGCGTGTGCGTGTGCGTGTGTGTGTGTGTGTGGGCACTGCAAGTGTGAGGCTTTTACCTGTGTGCTTGTTCCTGCGCTGGCTGATTCGAGGTGCAGCGGTCTGCGTGGGGCTGTTACCCCGGGGAAGGAAGAGGGCTGCACCTTTAACCGTGAGGAAGCTCTCACTGATACTGGAAGACAGCAGAAGATGCAACATGATCAGAAGCCTAAACGACAAAGTTATCTAATCATAAGTGATACTTTTTGTGAAACTTTGCAAACACTTCCTTGCACACGCCGAGTGCTCATGGCGGACGCAAGACGGGGACACAGATGGGTGCTGTTGTGAGCTTATGGCGGCGTCACAACGCTCCATTCTGCTCGCCTTTGGTCTGCGGGCTCCCCAAATCAGAGCTCACGGACTGATGCAAGCGAAACAACATCCAAGCCCCGATGTGAACTCAGAACACAATGTTCTCTGGTCCTCCACACAGCTGGATTACACACACAAGACTTACTCACACTAACAGCTGCCAGGAGGGAGGGATAGGGGGAACTGAGGGGGACCGGGGGTCCGAGAGGAAAGACAGAACGAGCCCCCTCCTACACGATGTTTAGGCAGAGATAAGAGCTGGCCAGCACTCCAAAGCAGGTTAAAACTGGGTTTTTGTTCCCTCTGAGACACTTAATCTTATTAACTGTGACTGAGGTCACTGCATTGAGGAGAATGATGCATTATGAAATGTGAGGTCACAAAAAATGTGTTGTGCTTGCATGTGTGATTGACTGTATTTGCGCTTAGACTGCCACAGTGGCACACTAACCCGAGTTAGACACCTATGAAACAGGTCGGAAGATCTACTCCTGTAGCAGCTTATGACCGCGTCAAATGACAACCTTGGGATCGCTAAAGCATAACTTTAATGATGCTGAGCAAGAAGTCTAGCACTTGGTCAGCAGGGTGCTTGGCTGGTGGTGTTTAATGAGTGGATACAGAGAAGAAGAAGAAGAAGAAGAAAAGTACTTCAGTTAAGTAAATGACGCTTTAAAAAGTGTAATTAAGATTGATGTGGCTCCTGCAGACCAATGAGAAATCCATCATCTTAACAAAACCACACAGGCTGCATTTCCTTTGCAGGTTTTGCCAAAAATGACACCACAAGTCAAGCTGGCAAGAATGCAACCCATCTAGAAACAGATGTGTGTGCAGTCACAGTCATTATAACCAGTAAAATGTGAGTCTCCACACAGGAAGGTCGCAGCCAGATGGGGCATTCAAACCCAGGGCCTTCTTACTGTGAGGCAACGGTGGTAAGCACCACGCCACCATGCTGCTCCAGTGAATAATAAACACACTGCAGATACAAAGTGTTACCAGAGGAAACTCTCGTCCACGTACTTGTCCAACCTGTTCTGCTAAAAATAAGTGCGGCTGAATCGAGGAACTGACGTGAAGTAAAATTACTGGGATTAATCAATGGGCGGTGATGACGTCAATGCTATAAATACATATCTTGTGAAGTCAAGCAATCAAGCATCTGGTTGATATAGTGATTTTGATGGTATGATGGGTCCGCGTCTGATCTTCAGCAGCAGGCTGCAAGTTTGCACTCGATGAACTCGACTTCTAGAGTTCATCCAGTTCTACAGTTTCACACTCAAAAACAGGGTCTGGTGCCTTCTGTCATTTAGGCTTCCTGTCATCCTCCTTTTGTCTGTAATTTCATCTCTCCATCCTACCAGCCATCCAACTGACCTTCCTGAGTTTTGCTGAGACCAGAGATATAAAGAATCTGGAGACAACACATGGGGGGGGGGACGACAAAAACACTGCCTTGTGCTGGGCTCATTTCCCATAACCCATCCACCCCTGACCCAGCTGTTTCCTCTTACTCTCCCGCTCCCACTGCTTCCTCTTTTCTGGATTTCGCACAACTCTGTCCTACTTTTACGTTTCTGTCATTCTGCTCGGTTCCTGCTGCATCATGCCCCATTTACGCCAGTGTTCCTGTGTGCTGTGCTTGGGAATGACCATCTACAGTAGTGCTACTGTACAATGTCATGTAATGCAACACTGCTGTGCTTCGTAAGACTCTGGTATGGAGGGGGTCACACATGCAAGTACTTGTATGCCTGCACACAGACACACTGAGAAAGAGTAATGTAAGCCTCATGGTTTGAGAGGTGGGGGGCTGTGAATGACTCTCAAATACAGCTTCTAAAAATACAGTAGTCCTTTGAAAGTCTCAGCAGTCCGTGAACTGTACATAGAAATGTCTCTTTGACACTGGAGAGGTTTGACACTGAAGCCTGCATGTATTGGTGTGACACTGTAGTTGGGCGAGTACAGAACTGGATTTGCAGTGTAAGGTACAATAATACAGAGGAAAACCTCAGCAATCAGACGACCCCCTGGCAGGAAGCACTTGGTGACAGTGGGAAGGAAAAAAGTCCCTTTTAACAGGAAGACACCTACGGCAGAACCGGGCTCAAGGAGGGGCAGCCATCTGCCACGACCGGTTCTCGGGGGGGTAAATACAAACAGGCAATGCCATTTAGAAGCACAGGATACCATCACCCACACCATGGTTGCAGTGATTGAGCAAGAATTTGATTGTTTATCATAAAGAAGTGTTTATGAATTAAAGATTTTTAAGCTTCTGAATTTGATGCTTTGATAAATAGATTAAACTGTTATCGTCCCTGAGCTGTGGTCAGATTTTATTCAGACTTTTTTCATGATTTCTGGTGTTTTAGATAAAATGACTAATTTGTTAATCAAGAGGGCAAATTGTGGATTAACTGGGGAAATAACTGGTAGTTGCTATCACACAGTCGGTGTGTGCTCAGACCTGCAGTGAAGCCGATGTATAAGAATGGTTCTCAACTCACGTTACACAGCTGCTTTAAGGAATGAACTTTTTTCAAATTATACATTTGTAATGTGATATAACACCGTCAGACTGACACGGCACATGGGGAAATGGAAAGAGGGCAACGGGTTCAGTTAAATTGGGCTCCACAGAGTGGAGTGGACTATGGACGATGGGAGGTAAAGAAAGACGACCCGGTGAGAACGTGTGGCTGAGAGTGGGGCGGGTCATCTTTTGGCATTGAGCCATCTCAGGCTTTGGGCTGAAGTGAAGCTGTAGGTACTTGTTAGGGCAACAGTCACAGACACAATCATCACTATGTAAGGACCACTCCACATAGTGGGCAGATATCTGAGTAACCACCCCCCCCCTCCTCTAGCCTGTGCCCATATTAGTCACTCTCAGGAGGAGAGTGGGATAAATATAGGGCCTGCTCTATGGAGGGCAGGCCCTGCTAAGGCCTTAGGAGTTTACAACAGAGATGGATTCAGCCCAAGAGAAAGGCAGGGAATTAGCTGCTCTGTGTGTGTGTGTTCACATATCTACAGGTGCGAGTGAGGCCCTGATGCCTGGCAGCACAGCCATGGACGTACAGAAGAAAATGATAAACAAGCAAAGAGAGAAGTCAAGTTCGTGTAGTGTCACGGTGACCAAGTGGAGCCGCAAACCTCAAAGTCCTCATTCAAGTCTGTCTGAGGGCCTGTGTCACACGACATCAAGAGTTTTCATGTTGTGCGCCGCTATTTTTTCTTTCTTATTTTAAATCAAAGCAAATTGCCACAAAAACAGATTGGTGAGCAAATCTGGAAACCCAAAATAGCTTTTGAGGGCCTCAGAAGAGGTCAGGAGTGACAAAGCAAAGGAGAGAATTCAGGTCAAACTAAACTCAGTCTTACCTTATTTTGCTTGCAGGCACAGTCGGCTTGCTGCCCTGGCCCACTGGCTTCTGCAAGTTTGTAAGTACCACAAGTTTCACTGCAGTTTCTTTGGTAATTTGACAGACAGACCATGCTGTGTGCGCTTGAATTAAACATACCTGAGTCAGGCATGTGATGCTATTCTCAGAGAAATCCAGATTACATTTTAAACTTACAGTTACAATGTGGCCGAGGCAAAAATATAGCCAAGGTGTGGCTGAATGAGGAGATACTGTAGCCTGACACACTTAAGCACAGATGTCTGATTTAACCTATTTAACTTTAAATACATCACCCACACACAACCCAAGCAGGGACCTACTGTATATCCCTATTCAGCTGATACTCTCTCCCGCACTCAAACATGACATCACTTTGTCATGTCTGTCTTACCTGTTTACTTTGGAAAACATGTACAAAATGCAAACTCGCAGATAAAGTTGAGTTTACCTGTAATCTTTTTTTTAACTGATGGGATAACAATAATATTCCTGGTGTCATGTATCCTCTGGTAACACTTAAGTCCAATAACAGCCTTGAGGCTTGTAATTACTCACAGAAACCTGGTTAAACATTAGCATCCTGCTGACATAAACAGGCATGTATGCATGTACACAACCAATAAAAGAAATATATATAAATAAAGAAACCAGTTAAAAGTCTCCCGTGTTGTGATGAGGGCTATAAAACCATCCTGAGCCCCGTAAAGAAATGCTGATCACAACAAGCAACGAGCTTCATGCTGCATTTCAAACAAAGCCAGGAAGTCAGAAGATTCCCACATCTGCTGCTATTTACCAGACACGCGACTGCCAGTAAGCCCGGTGCGCCTGTCTCGCAGTAACTTCTTCCCATAAACCAACCTTGTGCAAACTTGTGTTAAAAAAAAGAAACTATTTCGTTAAAGAGTGGGTGCAGCCCTAATAAAGACTAAACGTTCAGTTTACTCAATAACCTCACAATCATGTGTGGAAAACAATGCAATGGGGACACACACTTTGCTCTTGACTTTCCTGAAAACCACAACAGAAGGCCTGTTCTCATGCACTTACTGACTCCATGAAAACATCCTGACAGTGGAACTAAACATGTAACTTTCTGAGAAATTGGTTAACGCTGATTAATGCCGATTACATCAGCCTTTAATGTAGCTGGAGTAGTTTTGCAGTGATGCCCCCCCCCCCACCCCCGCCCCCTTTCCCCAAATTTGCTAAGCTTATGTGAGCCAGCTCCACATGAGTTTAGAGATACTAAAACAGGCTAGCCTTTGATCTGTCCCGAACAGGAGACTTGTCTTCACCACATGTACAAGTCAGCTAAATCCTTTTACAGCTCAAGCAAAAACCAAGGCTTCACCGCACTTTGCCTTGATGTCTGCAGACACAGAGAGATAACGGATAAAACCACTGGAAGACGAGATAATCGTACATCACTGACTTCTCAACAAAGGGTTACAGATTATGATTATTCGGTTACCAGACGCACAAGAGCTACATGAAAAGTGGCAATCGCTTGCTTGTTTCTTAAATCAAGTGTTAGATGTCTAATGGATGCGGGCCAGTTTGGGTCTGTCTATAAAATATTAACATACATGAAGCTTCTGACCTCAGACATGTACATCGCATTCTATACAAAGGTAAACCTTTAAACACTGCGTACATTCCCATCTTTCTCAGGCTCATGTTCCTCAAAAGCACTTCAATTCAGCTACAGTCATGATACTAAACACATGTTCCCTGCCAAATAATCTCTTATCATGGCAATCAGGTGATCTATAGATCTCTCCATAATGTGGAATCCCTTATACTCATGTCCACATCTCTACCTGTGAAACAGGTTGGATGATTCATACGTCCTGCATAACATTTATGCCTTACTAAGGTCACAAAAGGCATCCTGTGATGAGTAAGACGCTGCTACGTCACCAGGAAATACGGTCAACTCCGAAATTACAAAATCTACAAATTGCATCAATTCACTAGAACACGCAGTGTTACCGCAAATTATGAAACCCTGTCAGAAAATGAAACAATAGTGACCATTTAATACATACTTTAATGCTTTATTTATCTCAAGTTGCAGACAGCACTCTCGCTTTTAAATAAAAGTTGTGCTCATCTGGGCTGCTTTACTGTGTCCCAGCCCTGCCTACTTATTGTTTTATACACACACACATGCAAATATACACAGTACATCGACCCAGTTACACACACCTACTGTTTAATTGTTAAATCATTATGAAACTGCCCACTGTACTGTCGCTACTGTATTCACAACACGCCTCTCTTGTATAACTTACAGCTGGTTGATCTCATTTTTTGACACCACCGCGTCGTCGCTGAAGTAGGGTACCATCTTTGCCCCGCAGCAGGAGCAGAAGCTGACCAGCGACGAGCTGTCGGAGCCGGCCACCGTGCCGAGGGTCATGCCGTCGAGGGCGGCGCGGATGGAGGAGAGAAGCGGCAGGTGTTCTCAAGTCCGACGCACAACTTTTACTCCTCTCACACCGTCATCGCAAACTGTCTTTTTGACGGTCGCGATACAACAGAAAGTGAGGGAATATTCCTCGAAATAGTCACCTAAAAAAAAAAAGAAGTTTCCAAATCGTAGCTCTGTTTCAATAAATAAAGCAGGACGATTGAAGCCAGCAGCGCGCGTTCCTGCCCCGGTCAGCGGCGTCACTGCCCGGTATTTCTCCAAACAAGCGAAAAAGCCATTTTTAAAAAAAGTCTCCGCAGCGTTTTCTAAAAATTATTCATCCCTGTCACAAGCGGTAATATCCTTTACCATGTACAGTACTGAGGCGTATGACTTTGGTCAAACTCTCGCTGGCGAAGTCAAAGGAGGGCGGAGTTGGAGCCACGTGTTTTTGGGAAATATGGGGAAGCCAAAGAGCGCCAGAGGGAAGCAGGACGGACGGCAGCAGCTGCACCTCTGCATCGACGCTTCCTGAAGCTAAACGATTCTTCACCCCAGCAGGTTTCTGACTGTTGTCTTCCTCCTCTCTTGTTGAACACACTACTGTCTTTAGTGTTTGTTTAAAAGCTGGGAAATGACTTAATGGGCCATTCATAATAGATGAAACCGAGAGTGAGACATTTAATAATCCTAATATGTTAATGTTGCCAGACTCAAAGGAGGTCCAGCAGCTGATTAAGTGTCCTGGTACAACAGGGTCAATAGAGGATGTCTTCATTAATAAGCTAATGTAATAGAGGGAATCAAACAGTCAGCTCACTGTGAAGACTTGTCTCCACTCCAAACTTCCCTCCCAACACAAACCATGTGGCTGCGTTACATAAGGAGGAAGGATAAATGAGAAACAGGCTGAAGTTATCTGGGCTGAGCTGCTGCAGTATCTGGGTAACGTGGAGCCTGGCTTGTCAAGAAAGTCTGGGTGAGCGGTGACTGTTCCCACGGAGCCGGCCCGAGGATATCAAGCATCAGCCGAGGTGCTGCCCGCTGTGAGGTGGCCATAGTGTTCCTGCTTACTTTACAGCCTTTTTAACATTTTATATTCGACTGACGCGCCAGCGTGCTGGGTCCTGTGTAAGCTGCAAACAATTTGAAAAACACAGTAAAACCACAACAACCCCCCCCACCACCACCACACACACACCTTTTACAGACACACCAGTGTGTGCCAAGTGCCTTAAATTCTAAACTAAAACATCTGTAGTAAATGACCTCTGCCTCTACACAATGGAGCTGAGCCCTACTATGTTTACAGAAGGCTGGATTTTGTTTTGAGTGTTTCCAAAGTAGTGCAGTTATCGGTAGGAAGTCTGAGGAATAGGGCACTATTAAGAATACTGTTACACAATACACCTTTGGCTAAGTGATCGCAAACTTTCCAGCCTGGAGTTCTTACTTCCTGGTAAAGTAGAAAACACTGACTGACCTGTGATATCAGCACCTGGAAAGTTGTAGGAGATACTAGTGCATCTTAAAAAATATATATAATTTAAAAAAAGGTAAACTTTCATATATGCTATATTCATTACAGTTAAAGTGAAATATTTCACGCCTTATTTGTTTGAATTTTGATGATTATGGCTTTCAGCTCATGAAAATGAAATCCAGGGACAGCCCAGACCCACTTTTATCAGTCCCAATCCCGTTCTGATACCTTGGCTGTGGGTGTATCTGTTGATGCTGAGTACGGATCTGATACCAGTGTGAAATCAACAATCTGAGGGTACCATTGAAGCTCATTAGGTTAAACAGGCCGCCCCTATGCCCCTATGCAGCAGCCTGGGTTCAAATCCACCGCACGTCACATGCTATGCATCTTCCCCCTGCTTGCTCTCCTACTTTCCTGTCATCTCATGACTATTTCTATCAAAATAAAGGTAAGAAAAGGCCCTCAAAACCTTTATCTACATCCCTCACTGTGAGGAAGAGACTCACAATTATTCTTTAACGTGTAACCTCAAAGTAAACAGCTTTCCAAACTTTGTAAAATAAAATGTAATGAATAAATGCATCCAAGAATATAAATTCACTCAACTTTGGTTATTGGTGACATAATAATTGAAAGTAGGCCCGGCATAAATACAGTGAAGTAAATAAAACAAGTGTTATTTGTCTAATTTATTTGAATCAGAGTGAGTGTCATTAGCCTGCAAACTATTTACAGTCACTGTAGCTTCTCCTTTTCTTTCTCTCTCTCTCTCTCACACACACACGCACACACACACACACGAAGCTAACAGGAGGCCTCTGAAGTAAAATAATATTTAACCACGCAGACATGCAATTTTACCAGAAGTACAATAAAAGCTTACAATAAGTGTTACACCCAACCAACCATCTTCTTCGATAAGATCTTTGAAAACGTGACCACAGTGAAAGTAAACGAGAGAAAAAGCACTGTATTTGATGCATATATGTGGCATTTGGTTGGGGTTCCTCTACCAACAATCACAGCATCAATGTGCCGCACCATGGAGGCGATCAGCTTGTAACTCTGCTGAGGTGTTACTGAGATCAAGGTTGCTTCAATAGCAGTCTTCAGATTGTCTGTATTTTTGAGTTGGGCATTTCTTATCTTCCTCTTGACAATACCTTACTGATACCCTCTGGGGTTCAGGTCAGGTGATTTGGCTGGCTAACCAAACACAGTAATAACATGGTCAGCAAACAATGGTTTGATATTGTTTTTGGCACTGCAGGCAGGCGATAAATCCTGCTAAAAAAGAAAAGTGTCATTTCTATATCAGATGGAAATTCAAGGCGCTCTAAATCTCCTGGTAGATGGCTACATTGGCTTTTGACACAGTGAAACAATCCTGAGCAATGCCAGCAGATAACCTGGCACCCCAAATCATCACAGAAACTGAAAATCTGAAAAGACTTTGGACTAACAGTCCAATTCTTTTTCTCCTTAGCCCAGGTAAAGATGCTTCTCGTGATGTCTCCCAAGACCCTGAATCAACTTTTCTTGACAATCCCCTCAAGACTGTGGTCATCCCTGTTCCATGTGTACATTTTATCTCATGCCAAATTTCCATTTATATGCTTTGTTACTGCACTTTTTCAGTAGCCAACGTTTTCAGAAATGATTTCTGTTGCTTTATCCCCCTTGTGGGTGTCCGTGATAGTCATCTGGACAGCTGTCAAGTCAGTATTCTTCCCCATCATTATTATTACAGGTATTGAACTAGACCAAGTGATCCATAGTACTTCTAATGTTTTGGTAGCATTTTAATTAAACTCAAAATTAATATAATCTAATAATGTGAGGCACTGGATTTCTAAGCCATGCATCAGATATGCATCAGAACTCGAACACTGAGCAATGGAGATGGTCTGGTTTGATGAATCATGCTGTCTTTAACATCAGGTGGATAGCCATGTATGTAAATGGTAAATGGACTAGTTCTTGTATAGCGCTTTTCTACTCTTCAGAGCACTCAAAGCGCTTATACTGTACAACACGTTTACATTCACTCATTCACGCCATGTTCCATGTTTAACTAAGTTAAGTGCTTATAATCTAACATTCACACACATTCACACTCCCAACGCTTGCGTCGGACAGCAACTTGGGGTTCAGTATCTTGCCCAAGGATACCTTGGCATGTAGCCCGGAGCAGCCAGGAATCGAACCACCAACCTTCCGATTGGTAGGTGACCTGTTCTACCTCGTGAGCTACAGCCACCCCTGTGTACTGATTCCTTGGGAAGGACAAAAGACAGCAGGATGCACTGTGGGAAGAAGGTGAGCTGGCATGCTCCAAACACCGGATCCTGACATTCATGTGAATCTGATGCAAACCATGCACAGACCACATACACACACACCCCTTTCACAGCAGTGCCCTGTTTCTGCAGAATAATTCACTGTGGACTCTGCAAAAAAATAGTTTCAGGAATGATCAGGGAACATAAGTGCAAGTTGTTGACTTGGTTACTAAATTTCCCAGATTTCAAAGCAATCAAGCTTTTGTTGGAAGGGCTGGACCCACAGAGGTCCCACCTTTCAACTTACTTAAAGGATCTGATGCTAAAGTCCTTGATGTCCTATGACAAGACACCTTCACAGCCACTGAAGTCAAAGTTGTTAAGGCAGAACTGGAGAGACTAAACGCAATATTGGGGAGCTAGACTGTTCTGGCTGATTGGAGTATGTTCTAGGTCAATGAAGAACTCTGATGATTGTGACATGTTCTGGTCTGGTTGGTGCATCTTGTCTGACTGAGCTACTCTATACACAGTATTCATACATATCTTACACAACATTTCCAAAAACACAAATATAGCGATACCTTAACAAATAAACTCTTTATTAAAGCTAAACTCTTAACACTGAATGTCAACAACCCTAATTTACTCAGGTCCAACAGCAATGCTACAACATGGACAACATCCGTGTCGTACGTGCCAAGAGCTCTGATTAAAATGACATATGAAACAAACACAAATATGCTGGCACTCCTGTCCTCACACTACACTTTACTTCACCTCAGTGTCCCACTGACGACTCCGATCACAAGGCAGGTTGTGTGCTCAAGTGCTCTTGTCATGTGGTTCTGTTTAATGTCATCGAATTTACCAGCACCCAGTGCTATTTGTCTGTGGCCTGGTAACCTGAGACCATGTTGTGGTGCTTAGCTGAGATGTGCACAAGTTGCACAACTGTTTTCCCGCTACACGTCTTACTTTATCACTTGAAAGGGAATTTCAAGCTCGCAAACAAGCCAAAGCACACTATGGCCCAGAACGCCTGAAGCTTAAATGTTTGCTGAACACTCTCAACAGCCACGTAAGAAAGACAAATATGGTTCTGCTGGTAAAAGACATGGAACAGTAAACCAAACATATACTTTAGATAAGGAAAAGCTGAATATAGGTGTGTTCATGAATTTAACCTTGAACCTATTTCTGTACATGTAGCTGTAATGCTCTTATATCTGTATTGTATTGGATTGCTGTATTGGATTGCACTTTGAGAAAAAAAAAAAGGCAACGACTCTTCTGGATTTCTTTTATTCCAGTTGTTACGTCACTGAATTTTTGTCACTGAGGTTACGTGACAGATCCAGTACAAACTCTGTTCCTGAGAATCCTTTTTCTCTTTTTACATTTGCACAATTCCCATTAAATTTAACTGAATTTGATAACTAACTCGCCACAAATTCTGAATTAAGAAAAAACAAACAGATTTTGTGCATGCAGTACCTTTTGTGCCACATGGTACAGCGTCTATGGATAAAATACTGCGAGTATAAAAGTGTGCTCTGCACTTTTTTAGTGGCGGTGGGAACATGATGTATACGCCCACAGCCACTAATCAAGCGCACTGTGTTTAAACAGCAGGTGTGCTGTAGAAGACAGGCAGGTGCGGTATACAGTGCAGGGTATAAATGACACATAGCAGCTTATAAACTTGTTTCCACATGAGAAGTTGCTGTTTAAAGAGCCTGCAGTTAGCTTGGTGTTGATTACTGCACCTTGCCCTACTTGTTCTGAGAGCAGGCCTGATGAACCTGCTCTGCTTGTGTGCACCTGTTTGAGAGCTTCTGTGTGACTCAATAACATGGATAGGCAACAGAAGAGTTATGTAATACAAGGAATTTCAATTGTCATAGATGAGAAAATGAATAATATAATTTTGGAAAAACTTATGGTGCCATTCAGATTGTTTGGGGGTTTTTTTTGTTGTTGTTGTTGTTGTTTGTTTTTTGGTTCCCAGGAAATGTTTTGCTTATTTTAGCACGCGTTAACACAGCATGTCTCTGTAGTACAGAGCTCTGGGTGCTAAACTGGCCCGTCTCCAGTCCTGATCTGGCACTCTTTACAAAGTCTCTACATTTTAAAGAGAAAAAAGCAAAGACAGTCATGAACTGTTGAGAAGGAAAACATTGTTGTCTCTTGTCAGTGATAAACTGTCTCACTTGCAAACCTTTTCATTTCATTTACACTGATTTGATCATATTTGAAATTTACACGTAGTGTTGACTCTATTCAGCTTTTATTTACATTTATAGAGCAGCCCAACCTTTTTTTTGGAAATGGGACTGTACTGCAAACAAACAGCCGACGCTGCAATACAATCAACCGCTTTGCCCTCAGTGAAAGGAAATGCTGCACAGCATGGACACAATGGAGAGACGGGGTCAGGAGGGAGGCTGCTACACAACAGCTCTCTTTCTTCACACAAGCTTTTCTCATCTTGAGCCTACTTTTGACCGCAGCAGTCACAATGCACTGACACAGCTCTAAGGAGGCACTTGTGCTGAAACATGTGGCACTCAGTGGACTGCAAACCAAAACAAGGAAGAGAACACTAAGCAATCACTGCCGACATGGCAAGTATGATTCCCAGATGCGTATGTGGCTTGGAAGAATGAATTTGGCTTGTGCACCTGAGCTTTTTGAGTGACGGCTGGGAGATTAAACACGATTAATGAAGCAGGAAAGATCAGATCCCTGCTAAATGTTGTCTGTATTATGTTGCATTTCGTCTGTGCAAAACACCGACCTCTATGCTGAACATTACACAACACTGTAATGGATATTCCTGTATAGCAGAGTTAAAGTGAATGACCATTAAATGCACAGACGGTGTCTTTACTAGACTATCCAAACACCGTGATACCTGATATCCCTGCAAATGATCATTAAAAAGGATTGGAAGCACCTCTTTTCACTAACATTTCTCAAGCACTAACAGATTTATTTATTATTAAAAACTTCAAATGGTGGCTGGGTAACTGCGGGTAGGAAAAAAAGTTTTTCTAACAGTGTCCTTGACAGTTGGTGTCAGTCCCGAGGCATCCGTGAGTGGCAGAGATTCATTATTGCACTGCAGCAATATTATCCTTCTCTGGTGTGGTGCAGTGGGTAGAGATAGCTGTTTCCATGTGTCTGAAAGAGATGTTGACTGAGAGGGAGGGAGAATATGAGAGTGAGAGATATGGTGTGGGAGTCGGTAAATAGTCGACTGAATAAGTGAAAAAGCAGGAGAGACAAAAAAAAATAAAAAAATACTCGAGAAGCGCAAGGAATGGAGATGCAGAGAAAAATATTACTGCAGTGTAAAGGCCAAAGCCCTCCTCAGTCTGAGTGGCTCCAATGCAATGTTAATGGCCCACGCGGCTATGTGAAGGCGTACGGAGGCTGGGGAAGTGCGCAGTTAATTGGACCTCTGCTCTCATGCAAAAACACATTGGGGGTCACTTAGCGAGGCCCTTGGCTGCACCCTGCATGACTAGAGTGACTCTGAAACGGCGAGCTGTGTGTGCGCGCCCATGACCTCACTCCTGCTTCGCGGTATTACCTAACAAATAATTGGGACCACATGTCCTCGTAGTCACTATCTGGGTGTGTTTTCAGTACAAATGATGTCGTCATGTTTCAGTTTTCAAATATATGTGGCAGACCCCCAAAATTTATCTGTGTATGTTCCACACTGGGATGAAGTCCAGTGACATTATAGATGATCGAGATACCCGGCCTCGGACCCGACAAAGGGCATGCGGTGCAATCCAGATGGAGTGCAGGATGCACACAACCCTGTTAAAAGAATCATCGATTCAGTGAGCACATTTCCATGATCTACCAGTGTGTGTTTCTTATTCAACACACATTGCTAAACTGCACATGAAGCCGGCTCGGGGCGCTGTTAAGAATTCCTAATATTATGCTTTTTTTAGCCTGATGGTAAGTGCACATTATCCCGCTGTGTGAATGAGCTCAAGATCGAACACACTGACCTTCCTAACGACTGCCAGAGCAGCTTTTTTCACCTCGACTTCATTTCACCAGCTGAGTTCTCACTGGGTGGGTGGGGGGTCCATGTAGCAAAAAGGGGCTCAAGACACGCTTGAATGAAATCAGTGTGATTTTGAGCCACGGTCAAAGCACAAAGGTAAAGAAAGAGAAGATGAAGCAGTGGAGAAGCTCGGTCTCACTGGACTGCTTCTTAGCACTGCTATTCAAAGACAAGAAAACACTGGTACAGGCCGGCAGGCAGCTTTTCTCCCCCTTGTTATTGACAGGACTCCTGCTGAAATCTGTCATTATCTGGTGTTTCTGTCATGCCTCCAGACAGGACACTCAGACCAGCCCTTCAACCTGCACTGACTGAACTGTCCATCTC
>VOQJ01026468.1:0-13326 GCA_015052665.1 Apistogramma diplotaenia | reverse complement strand
CCACACGCAGAAACCACAAAACGGCAGCCACCGTCTCCAGTCCAAGGGTCGCCGGACACAGATTCCAGACTTTTGGTTTCAAATGATGTAGAAGTGAAACGTTTTCCCTCATCCTTCCATTACAGCGCGCTTTTAGTCTGACACAGACATCCTCTATGAATGAGGCTCCGCTGTAAAGTTACAGCAGCACAAACTGTTACTGTTTGGTCCCAATCTGCTACCTATGAAATCCAGTAACATTAATGATTTAGCAACACATCATGTACATTATGATGTGGGAATCGCTTAAACATTAAGTGTATGCAGTTTAAAGTTTCCGAGCTCTGATGTGCAGCAGCACAGAGAGAGCTCGTCTTATGATCAAATCACCAAATGAACAGTTTTCAGGAGCAGCTGTAGAGCTCTACCACCCATTCCTGTCACAATGTCTCTGAATGTGGCTCAGCTCATCCATTCTATGAGAAACAAGAGTGAAATAATGTGTCAATGTGCGCGTGCAGTGAGTGTATGCAGCTTCTAGGCACAGTCAAGGACCCTCAAAGCACAACTGATACCAAATGGGTTTCTACTTTACTACTAAATTAAGGGAATCATTTTGCTTTTAGACTTTTTGTTTTTCCATCCAATCCATCCATCCTCTTCTTATCCTGTTCAGGGTTGTGGGGGGGCTGGAGCCTATCCCAGCTGTCACAGGTCACACAGTATGTGTAGAAGTTTTGTAGATTGGAAACTGCAGAGCGCACACCTGTGCAGGTCACCAGCCTGTTTCAGGGCCAACACAGAGACACATTCACACCTGTGGGCAATTAGAGTGACCAATTAACCTAACCCCAGTAAGTGCATGTCTGTGGACTGTGGGAGGAAACCCACACAGACACGGGGAGAACATGCAGACTCCGCACAGAGAGGCCTGGGCCAAGGCGGAATCGAACCCGGACCTTCCAGATGTCATTCTGTGAGGCAGCAGTGCTAACCACCACGCTGCCTCTTTTGTTTTTTAAATAAAAACTTTTTTTTGATGTGGATTTCTGAAGATTGCTAGTTTTGTTAATTGAAAATGAATGGTGAAGTATCTTTAGTAGTACTACACAGGATTGAGCCGTGCTGGTTCAGAAAACCCTGGATGTGAAGCTGCTGTGTTAAAGGAGGAAAGGATACATTCTGTGTGTGAAGCTGGGACTAGAAGGAGGCATAATGGACAAAGGCATCTTGTTTGTTAACAGGCGCACTGCTCTAATATTCACACTGGAAGGGCATCACAGCACAGACTGAGAAAAGGTAAATTACTGTGAATATTTTGTGTAATGATAACATATACACATTCTGATCATAAGTTAAAGCAAATGGAATAAAGTTACAGTGACAGAAATTTATTTAAAAAACCCAAAATATTTACCATATTGATATTCTCTGCTGCCAGAGAGTCGCCCTCCTTCGGACACTGAAGGCGCAGAGAGAAAGACAAACACAAAGTGAATTTGCAGACCAAACTATAGCGCCAGATTTCGGAACAGGTGAAGTGTGGACTGTAAATTCATTCAGATATTATCAGCAACATCACTGACTATGATGGTTAAATCATTGCTGATTAACTGACTCGTCTTTTTGGGTCGACCTGCTTCCAGATCTAAGCTGGACACAGATCCTGAAGGCTGATCAGCACAGGTCCACCTCACTCACCACGATCAGGTCATCGCAGCAGGCTGCACAGGTACAGGAAGCAGCGTGGGGGTTCAAAATATGCTCCTGGAAACACAAGTTCAATGCATGAGGTTCTACATAGACTTGGCCCACCTCCCTTTATAAACAGAACTGACAGAATGGGGCTGTGAAAGTACACCTTTCAATTCTGAGGATTTATCAGTACTATATAATACATGTACAAAAATTCTCTGGTCCTCAGCAGGAATGTAAAGGATTTAAAAACAGCCTCATATAACATCACACAAAACGCAGAAGTGGTGTGAAAAACAGCTCATGGTTCAATAACTTGTGGAACCACGTTTAGCAACAATAACTTGCACTAATGGTTTCCTGTATGACGTCATCAGTCTGACATCACTGTGGCAGAATTCTGCTCCACTCTTCTTTACAGCGTTGCTTCACTTCATTGAGGTTTGAGCCATGTGTCTATGCGCAGCTCCCTTCAGGTCCCACAGCAGCGTTTCACTCAGGCTGAGGCCTTGACTTTGGGCCTCTGCAGCACATTGACTCTTTTCATTTGTAGCCTTTCTGTTGTCGATCTGCTGCTGTGCTTGGGATCATCGTCCTGCTGCATGATCCAATCAGCCGCCTTCTAGCTGTCGGACAGATGGTCTCACAGCTGATTCTGGTATACAGAGGAGTTTTGATTGATTCAAAGACTGCAAGGTACCCAGGTGCTTTAGCTGCAAAAATAGCTCACATCATCCCTCTTCCACTGCAGTGCTTGACAGCTGGTATGAGGTGTTTGTGTTGATGCATTGTTTGGTTTTCAGCCAACATGGCGCTCTATGGTCAAGCATCTCCGCTTTGGTGTCCTCTGTCCAGAGAACATTGTTCCAGAAGTCCCGTGGTTTGTTCAGAAGCAACTTTGCAAAATAACCTGTACCGTCGTGTTCTTTGTAGAGAGAGGGTGGCTTTCTCCTCCTCCTCCTAATTATACTGCCGTGAACTTTAACATTTAACAAGCTAAGTAAAGCCTGTACAGCCTGAGTGGGAGCGCTTTCGTCAGTTTCTCTGACCTTGGTGTGTATTTGCCGAGACATCGTCTCCAGGGAATTAATGCATTCCACTTCTGAATTATCATTCTCACTGCAGACTGATGGGTTTCAGATAGTTTGGAAATTGCATTAATAACTCCTCCCAGACAGACAGCAACTGCTTCTCTGAGATCATTGCTAATTTCTTCCCAAGCATCATGTTAACACACACCTGAATGCTGCAGACCAGCAAACTGCAAAAATACCTGCATTTATAGATGAGGTCACACCTGCTGAGGATCAGTTAATTAAGTGCAGTTGATTAGTAGCAGCTGGCTGCTGCGGTCCTTCTTCCTATCGAAGCAGCAAGGCTCTACTGAGGGTTGCACACTGCTTCTCTGTTTTTGTTAAATAAATATCACCACTGTGCAGGTTGTATTTAAATGATTTTAGAACCTAGTAAGGAACAGATGATTTGTTAGACGCATAAAACGTCAGCATTAAAAGAGGACGCACTTTCTTTTTTTACATACTGTGCTTGTATGTCTTGTATAATTGTATGTGACCAGTCCACAGACTGCTGAGCAAATCTGCTAAAATCTGGCATGTTTACATCTTATATTTGTTATATTGCTGTACATTAACATGCACTGTCCCTAATGAATAAATACATCAATACATCTTCCTTTATAGTTTGGGGGCCTCAGTGTAACTCTTAAAGTTGATCCAACATTTTGTTCCAAATTTAAAAATTACGCAAAAATATTATTTGCATCACATCATACCGTGCTGGAGTGAGCTAACAGTGAAGCTTACCTGGATGAGGCAGAGCAGAGGCCTGCCAGCGTATCTGATGCTTCTCTTCCAGTCTTTGCTGCTCGCTCGCCCTGCTAGACCTTCAAACTCCGTGGGAGTGTACCACTGCTGGTTGTGTTTGATGCAGCGACCTTTGCCCCCTGATAAAACACAACACTGTGAATGTGGACAGCTATAGAACAAATAACTCAAAATACACAGGCTGGGAATGGAAATACCTTTGTTTTTGTCCCAAATCACTCTGAATGGCACAAAAACTGATTCCTGGTTATCTGTAGCACATCTTCATTTTTCCAAGATGCCAAAACGCTCTCGTATACAACAAAAATCTGCTTTGCCCTAATACTTTAACCCAGGTTCTGCACCATCATACCACTGCAACAGCAATGTGCTAATAAAGGTATAATTGTGCCTATTGTGTCTGTGCTCTTACAGTGAGACAACACTGCCATCGTGGGGTCAAACAGGAAGTACATCACTGAACTATAAAAAGAGGAGCTGGGTGAAGGAGCGCACAGTTCTGTGAGAAAGTACGTCTCCTTAATGATTTATTTCTTTTTACTTATTTGTCACAATTATGTTTAAGATCCTCAAACAAATTTTGATGCTGGACAAAGACAGGCTGAGTAACTGTAAAATACACTTTTTAAATGATGATTTAAATGATTATCCCTATGTGGAAAACTAACTGCCTCTTTTGTTGTTGTGAACTGTGATTAACCTCATTTCACCCATGAAGGCCACACCTTTCAAGAAATCACTGAAAAAGAACCTGGGAGACAAGGTGAGGTGCTCAAAGAAGAGAAACAAAGTCATCGACATCCATCAGTCTGGAAAGGGTTACCAAGTCACTTATAAGGCTTTGGGATGCCGGCGAATCACAGTGAGGCACCTGGAACAACAGTGACCCCTCCAGGAGAGGTCGGCCTACTAAAACAGCTAAAGAAGTAAAAAGGCCTCAGATAATGTCAGTTTTCACGAGTCGACCATAACATAAAGACTTGGCAGAAATGGCACCCATGGAAGAGTTACAACAGCAAAAACACACACATCCACTCAAAAATGGGGGGGGTGCAGGAACAAGATAGTAACAAAGAAAACATGTCTGCACACCAGGTAGCTCCTAAGCAAGAAAAAATGTATTTTATTTTATTTATTTAATTTAATAGAAGCGCCGTTTTGGGCCCCATTCCCACCCATGGAAGTGTCCCAGGTGAAAACCACTGCTGACTGAGAAGAACGCAAAGACTTATCTCACGTTTGTCAAAAAACATCTTGATGATACCCAAAGACTTGATGGGAAATATTCTGCGGACCGACGAGACAAAAATGTTATTTCACCAAATTGTAGATCAATAAATAAAAGGTCCTTTATTCACTCATGGACCTGCAAGAGGCCTACCGGTTTCGGCGTGCAAGACACCTTCCACAGGGCCAACAAATAATAGGTTACTATTATGTGAGTTGCCTCTTTTTCCTGGTGGATTTCTATTGAGCTTCTTGTAAGCGTTTTTTGAGAGTGCACTACTATTTTTGACAAGTTACTTTCTTCTGAGTACCTGAGCCCCTACCCACCTTTTTTTGCTACAAAAATGTTATTTCTTTGGAACATTTGTGTCCTGTTACATCGACCATACAACTAACACAGCACTTCACACAAAGATCCCACAGCAACAGCCACACTCGTTGGTGCTAGTGTGATGGTTCAGGACCTGGACAGTTACTTGCTTTAACTGTTGGAGCCACGGATTCAGAAAATCCTGAAGGACAATGTATAACCATCAGTTTGTGCCCTGAACCTCACGTGCACTTGGGTTATGCAGCAGGACAATGATCTGAAACACGCCAGCAAGTCCACCTCTGAGTGGTTTAAAAAAAGGAGTAGGTTTTGGGGCAGCTTAGTCAAAGTCCAGGCTTAAATCTGATGCTCTGGCACGACCTTAATCAGGCCGTTCATGCTCAAGAGCCATCCAAGGTGGCTGCCTTAAAACAAAAGAGTGGGCCAAATGTTTTTTATCTTTAGGCCGTTATGAACTACAGCTTATAAGAAACAGGAAGCACTGAGTGGAAGCCTTGATACTCCAGTATAAGCACCTGAGTAGGGCCCTTAGGTAGCCTTTATAATCTAGAACTAACCTACATTGTCTTTCTTAGATCTCAAGGGTGAGTAACACCAGACCATCCAGTACATTAATATAATTATATCTGCTGCCTTCATTCTTTGTGGCACAAACTCGACAAGGTGGGAACAGTCCTCAGAGATTTTGATATTATAGCATCACACAGTTGCTGGTGATTTGTTCACTCTGACCCCACCACCCAAATGTCGCAGCAGCAATCAAGACTAATCAAACTTCTGTCCCTTAAAGTTTGATATGGACATATTCTTTTAAAAACATTAGCTTTTCTGTGGAGTCTTTCTCAGGGAGGTAGTAAAGAGGACAGACACTTCAGGCAGGAGTGCAAAATGAAGCCTAAAAACTAAATCCTACCAGAACCATGAGTTTTAAGTCTCCATCATAACTTCAGGAAAAAGCTCGACTGTGTGAAACCATCAGCACAGGCATGATAATCACCTGATCCCAGTCTGCTTTTGTACAGGACACCGCTGGTGTTCCTGCAGCGGACCGGAAGCTCATTATTGTAGACTGAGGGGTCCCAGTTGTACTTGGAGCAGGAGTCTTTGTCCTGGGGTGGAGTCAGAGGAGTGGGTGGAGTCTGTGGGCCTGGGAGGTGCACAGGAGGACATAAAAACAGTTATTACGTCTCTCGATCCAACATGAACCACTCCTTCACAGTACTGCAACACACACACACACACCTGATGTGATGGTGGCTGCAGACTTGAGGCCAGTCGCTTCCACGATGCTGCCGTCAGTGTGAACCACAATCAGAGTAGCCTTCTGGGTACTGAGACCTTCACCCAGCTGGAGAGTGGTCCTTCCACTCTGAGAATAGAATGTCAGTGAATGCAGACACAAATGATCTGAATCTGGTACAAGGAAACGCTGATTTCATGCACACAGGCAACGTAAAAAAGCTAAAATAAAAGTAGTTTTTTTTGTTTTTACAGTCCTTTAAGTTGCTGAATGTCTAAAGGATTATGCAGTGACATGTAGGATAACACTCTTGAGGTTCTAGAGAAGTACTTGAATCAAGCAGTCAGCAGGGAAGCACCTGTGCGTCATGTCCTAATAAACACTGCACATGTGCACAAATGATCAAAACTGAGCTCCAAACTCAGGATGTCTTAACAGTAATTGGTTTCTACTTAATTTGAAATGTTTCCTCTCAACAATCTTATAAGACAATATTTATCATGATCAAACTTAATAAATGGGAAAAATAAAATTCAAGCCACTGCAGGGGAAGGGAACTGAGCACTTCGGCGGTGTGTGATCATAAATGGTCTCGTGCATGACTGAGTGTGTGCTGACCTACCAGCACGTGTTCGGGCAGACTCCCGGATGTGGTGACGGTTCTGGTAAAAACGCTGTCCTCCGCTGCATGAACCTCTCCCACCGTCACCGCTGTCACATCTGATCAACAGCGAGGGATTCGAAACGTTACTGACATAAAGAAGGATTATTATGATGACGACCAACGAATGACAAACACTGGCATTACCAGAATCAGAAGCCTGCCATCACGTGTTTATGAGAATGAATGTTTTTTTATCTGTGTTCTCAGCCTTTAAATAATACATTTTAAATATATGGATGGATGGAAATTTTAAAAGAGGGACCTCTGCCTCTTGCCTAACTCGTGTTCAAGTACTGAGAGGATCAGCGGTGGATTGTACAGTGCTGTGAACAAGTCCTGAAAAACGTCTATTTACAGCAGCTGAACAGCATCTGAAATCTTTAAGAAATAGTTAAAACTCCAGCAAAGACATGACATTTGCATCTGGCCCTTCAGCTGATCCATCTGCTTTCTGCTGAAGGCTCATGAGAAACGGTTTCAGCAGAAGAGCGTTGGCTGAGTGATGACAAAATTACACAAGACCTTGACTGAAAATCTGCAGTAACATGAGTGATGGAGTGATGAATCCAAATTTAAACGTTTTGGATTTTGATTTGTCGATATGTACGGTGGAGGTCAGGAAAGAGATGCAGCTATGAGTATGTAGAGCCACTTGTAGCACAAGATGAAGGCTCTACCATGGCCAGGGGTGGAAAACTACCATCAGGTTTTTATACACTATGTAATACTATGGAGAAAGTGTCTGCTTGGCAGTGGCTTCGGTTATGTTCCATTGTGGTTGAAGATGTTTTGCACAACAGCGTGGATAACTAAAACTATTTAAAATATAGCAACAAAACTTCAGTTTTAGTCTTTATGGTCAAATTTATGGAACACTTTGCATAAAGAACTAGGCTTAAATCTGCGTGTACAATATGGACTGCTGAATTTAAATGTGAAATATAGCTGTTTTTCTTGATGCCGCTTGATGGATGTTTTTGTTTTTGTTCTACTTAGAGCTTGCATGGCAGCTACCTTGGCTGAGTCGCCCTTGTGAAGACACAATAAATAATGTATATAATCCTGCATAAAAATTTTTTTAGGTTAAGTAAACTTTGATGCTATAATTTAATACTTGGTTCAAATACAAAATGATGTACAATGTACAGTGTCACTTTAAAATCTGTATGCGGACAAAGGAAACTCAGTGTTTTCAACACCCATTTTCTTCATTTATTTCTGATCAAATTGTTTTCCTGTGGACCCCCTCCCGTGTCTGTGGTTCTCCGTGTGTCACTTGGCCCACCCGATTTAAAACGTCCCTGGTATGAAACATTAACTTTTATGAAAAAGAAACAATGCACTCCGTAGACGTGTTTTCTCCGTTTAAAGTGGTGCCTGTGAAAGCAGTGTTTACAGACTGCTGCTAACTAACCAGCGTTGTTGTCTCACAGCGTGTTTTAGCGCCACCCCGGTAAGCAGCGGCCTGCTGCTAACTGAAGCCCGCGTTACCTGCAAACGCAGCTTCGGCCTCGTCTGGGTTCGGTAGGGACTCGGCTCCCAAGCCGATGTTTCCCGGTTCCGCCATCACAGCCATCGTGGTAACTTCGGCCTCCGACTCGGTATCCGAGCCCACTCCCTCCACCGACGGCTCGCCGATGGGCGGTTCATCTAGCCCGAGCGCCTTCGTGGCCGAGTCCGCTTCGTCCATTCCTCCCTTGAACGACTAGAGCCGAAAGTCACCGAGAAGGACGTCGGGCAAAATGGGTCCGACCTGACTCGAGCTTACCGCGGAGCAGAGAAGAAACCTCCCCAAACGGAACGCTTCAAGGATAATCTCTAAGGTTTTCTCCAAAATTCAAGCAACCGCAAAGGATTCGGCTTAGCTAATGCTGAGAGAGGAAGCCTTCCCGTTCTTTGTATTTTCATCAAGTCTGAAAGAGATAACACCGGAAATTACCGGAAGAACACGAGCCGACCCGAAGGGACACAACACAATCCCACGAGCACAACATATAAGTGTTTATTCATTATACCGGTTACTTTTAATTGGGCGACTCTTATTTTGGTAGTTATTTTATTTTTCACTCCTTTATTTTTCACACTTTTCGGTTCTTGCCATTATTGAAAATAGTACGTTTGTAGTGTTTAACAGCTGCATTTCTATGATAGTCGCTCTTGAAAAAAATACTTTTATCTGGATGAATAAAAATAACTATTATTGCTGCTATTTTATGACAAGGGCAAACAACAAAAAACTACTTGAAACACTGAATTTATCTAATCAAGGCGTTTTAATTTTCATTTAATAAAAAAACTTTAAGACTATGATTATGAAAAAAGATGTATATTTTAATTTACATTTGTATAGTTAAACTGTAGCAGTACCCATAATGACCAGAACTTTAATAAATGATTTAAATGTTCTGGATAATTGCTCTTATATGCTTTATTAGATATGTATTATTAATAATATAGTCTGTCAGTACTGTACAAGCTGAAAGTAAAACTCTAACTTTTAAAAATCTGTTTCAGTGACTGCACGTGGAATAAAAACAATATGATATGAACAGTCTTGTAAAGCATAAACAGGAGAAGACAGGTCCCAACATTTTCAATCACACACTGTAAAAAGAATTCATTCAAAGGATGCTCATCACAGTAACATGTCAAAAGTCTTAAAAGCCACCCGTCAAAACACAGTGACATCATCTGCTATCAAAGAGCAGCCAAAAGCAGATGGTTCCAGTTTTTGTACTGGTGCGGTTGACTAGTTTTTAGTGCCCAGAAATAAATGCGTGCTTCACCTACCTGCCAATAATAAAGACAATTCAACTGCCAAATGAAATATAGTATAATATAAACTTTTTCCACCAGGCACCCATTCCTTTCTTGTACTTATTTATGATACAACAGGAAACATCAAAAATACACAGAAACAAGTATGTCGGCCTCGCAGATTAAATATCCTGTTTGTTGGACTCTGATGCAGTTTCCTCTTGGTGTGGCTCATTTGGGTATGTGTGACTGTAGTATACAGTAAAATATTGGCCGAATCAGCTCCTGACTACTGAGGTAGCCAGTTTGATCCCAGGGGCCGGGACAGGAAGCTGCAGGGATTCTTAATGTCATGGCTGACTGGAGTTTGGACGAGTTCAACACATTCCTGTATCTTCTTTTTTCCTCCTGGGCCATAAACATCTGTCCAGTGACTGCAGTGAATGTTGTATCTCTGTGATGCATTTTGGTCTTTATTGGTTTTTGTGCATGAAAAGAAACTAAGACAAGACAGAAGAGCTCCAAGTTCTCACTGGCAGATTCTGGAAAGAGTAAACAGGCTCCAAGTGTGAAAACACCCTTCTAATATTGCATGTTCATGAATCGAGACGCTCTGTAATGAATCATATTCTCTGGACAGTTTCTCTTGAATGACAACTGCCTCAACCCATGAGACTCAGATATGATGGACTGGATTCCCACCTCTCCTGCATCCAGGCTCTGTCCTCTTCAGCCCAAACTAGGACTTGCTGCTGCAGGACGGGATAGAGCCAGCGCCAAATTCCAGGCGTGTCATTACTTTCTTGTTTTAGAGTCTCCCGATGTGACCACGCCCACCACCATTTCCCCAGGTGAGCTGACCAACACCCCTGCTGGTCAGATCACTTCCGTTTCCACCCTGTTTTCTCTTTGGTGCAGAATAAAACAGCCGCTATTTAAATCAGTTTCAACCTCACAGTTTAAAGTCTCAGCGCCAGTCAGTGGTGGATCCTGGAGACCAGATAGTAAAGAACAAAGAAGACCACGACCAGCCCCATGGAGACATAGCACAGGATGCGGCGGTTGTCTCGTCCAGATCGAACCATGGTGGAGAAACGCTTCACACTGCCAGTGAGCAGGCCTGTCGCACTCATGAAGTTTGAGTCCTAAAGAACAGAGATTACTCTCTAAGAACACAGTTCACTCTAAGACGTAAGACCGCCTGTATTTGAGACAGTGTTACTCTGTACTGACGTGACAAACAGCGCTCATTTTTCATTTTGTTAAAATTTTCCTTAAAGCAAAATTTCTAGTTTGAATTTTAGGTCACAGAAAACTGGATTGATGGTCAAACATGTAACTAAACAATTCAGAGGCACCAAAAATCATGGAATATCTAAAACAATATTCTATTTTGGACAAATGGAAGAAATAAAAGGCTTAACTTTATTTGTGTATAAGGCAGGAAATGCTCACCATGCCGTCGAGGTACTCGTTCTGATCGTCCACCTCTCGGTCGATGTCGTAAGCCAGCTGTGAGACGCAGAGACGAGAGAAGGTTATGTCTATAAAAATGATCGAGTCCTTACCATTTTAAAATCAGGCAAATATAACCTCAATAAAATCATATATAAAACATGACATATTACACTGTTATGATTTGACTCCTAATATTTAAAGAAAAACTGAGCCAAAATGGGGAAGCACTGCATGAAGAACTAAGCATACTCCATGATTCAACAGCCTGCAGAACCACCACCTCAATGTTTCTAATTGTAACCTGATCTCTTGCAGATGTTTATTTTTTTAAATGAATCATTCATGACCTCAAATGAATTTTTAGAGAGCAGATTCTGAAAAGGGAACGCACAGCAGAGAAAACGCCAGAACAGGGGAGCAAACATCTTCTTGGTTTCCCTTTATCCTTTTAGGCTGCTGCTCCGTCACTTAGTATCTAACCAGCTTAGCTGCAGATTGGGAAGTGTCCAGCTAAACAGGAAGTTGTTGGGAATTAAAACTAAACTGTATGCTAAAACAAGCCTGAGTGATGCAGCAACACAATCTGGTGAATGTACAAAACGTTTTTTTGCATCCCCAAAGAGGTTTTAGTTGGAAAATGTTAAAGGTTAACACAGACATTTTGGATCAGTTTCTCAGAAATCATCATCTTCATATGGTAACAGACTAATAGCCTTAAATGCATGTGAAGCAGTTGTTTTCACTAGTGTGCAGTCACTGCCCAAAGGCCTGTTCTGAGCCGGGAAAAACCTGGAGCCTGCTGGAAAAAGACCTTAATATCATGCAACTGTGTAGATGTGCCTGTTGGTATCCCATCTTACAATCAATACAACAATGCTGCCAATGATAAAACAGGCCTGTGTCAGTACATTCAATTAAAAAACTGGTTCTGTTTTGCATAATTAATAATCCTATTTCTGGCAGCTTTAATTATAATTGCTACTGGACAGATTTAATGGTAATAACTAACCTAATAACTTGAAACCTGCAGATTTATTAATCAGACTGGTTGCTGAAGGCGACGCGTGTTGATTTTTACTTACAGATTTCAGTCTGGAGACTTTGGAGGCCAGGTTGTCTGCCAGCTGTTTATTTTCTGCATCAAGTATATCATCCACAGCGCCATGTCCTGGAAAAGTACACAAAGAGTGACTACCATCATACAGCTTGTGTGCGTGTGTGTGTGATTTTAGTACAGGAACAAGACCCAAATGTTCCTTGAATTGATATATTTCTGATCAAAACTGCAGGCAGACCTCAGATACACCGTTTCTGCCCTGCACATAGTTCTGAACACAACCTGGTTGTGCCCTGATTTTCAGTTTAAATCCACTAGAAGCAGATTTCCTGATTAAGGAATACTCTTTATAAACGAAACTCATTAAGCCAAACACTGAATAAAGACATGAAGTAAAGTTACAGCATGTATCCAGTTGGTAATGCAGAATGCATATAAAAATATACATTTTATGCTTGGTCCTAATTAGCTGTCCGGTCTGTTTGACACTTGGAAACCCAACTCAAAAATTCAGTACGATTTCAGACTGCTGTGGGCCGATGGGGCCAGCAAGCTACACTCCCTTATGAGTTTAATATTTCAAATATTTCGAGTAATAATGTGTACTCAATTAAAGACGATAGAATTTCTTCAGTCATGGTTTTGCCGCACTATAAATAATGAAAATGTATTTCTCCCATATTTGGGAAATTACTTTGTCACAGCAGTTTAAAAAAACAATAATAACATCTGGCAGATGCCTTTCTAAAGGGTGATAAAAGAGGTATGAAACTTACAGCTTAGCGCTCCCTTTCGCTAAAGTACTCCTGAGCTAGTTACGCTGCCAGCTGCGCTCCAGCGCAAACAGCCGTAATATTAAAGTTTTCGAATTCACCACAGAGCTGTAAGACTGGCTCTGAGCAGCCGCAAACGGCGTACAGCTGAATATTTAGGAGTGAATACGTGTCAAAACATTACCTCTGTTCCACTCCGCCATGTTGGTGAATGACGTCACAGTCAGCTGTGCACAGAACAGACGCACGTGACCACCCTTCTCCTTCGTTGTCGTCGGTTGGCGAACAACATTGAGGTGTA